>PNEQ01101224.1:0-110353 GCA_003012365.1 Medauroidea extradentata | reverse complement strand
GGTTTGTGAGGCATGTAAAGGCATGTTAAGGTAAAACTGATCTGGGGTGTTGAGTTGTGTTATGAGGAGCTTCTGAAATATAATGATAGCTGATTAGAATGATGGTTTGATAATGCATGTGTGTAAATGAATTAAAATTTACTATAACAAATTAAAATATAGTGCTGGTGTAGTGAAATTTTATGTAGAAAGATGGGAATATTGATAATTAACTTCCTATGGTATGTTAAGTGCTTAACATGGTGTGGGGGTGGATTACTTCGTGTTAAATTAAGTCATGCTGTGATGGTTTGTCTCAGATAATGGTAGGCTGGAAATGGTTAATTCAATTCGGGTCCTGTGACTTGAAAGTTTATATATAAATAAGCGGAAGCAAAGAATACCTTAGTCATAGTATAAAAATAATATAAATCCTGCTACACAAGGTATGAAAACTATAAGTCATTGTAAAAGTCTGATGTGTGTGGAAATATGTTGGCTCTCAAGGAGGTCGGAGCACACAGAATTTGTGGATGGATTTATGAGATATGCAGAGAGGATGGAACTATATGTGGAGGATATGGAGATGTGAGGAGGAGCATGAGGAGATATGTGAGGAGATATGCGAGGAGTTTGAGGAGATATGTGTGGAGCAATGCTCAGCATAAGTAAATGGGGTCTGAGATGTGTGAGAAGACAGTATAGTTGTGTGAGGAGCAGATTGCGGAACATGCGGAGTGTGATGAGAATGCACAGTTGTGTGGGTCATACATAGGTTCTGGTCTCGATCTACGGAAGATGGGAGACTTCCAGAATATGTTTACTGGAATGATGTTATCGAAATTGTAGACAGACGTATACTAGTTGCCTCTCAGCAGACTGGAAATACTCACATACAAATGAAATATCTAGCATCATCGAAGAATTATGTATAGATGGTTACATTGAATGAGTCGGCTAAACATTGCTGGGGAGCTTCACAAGCCAATAAGGTGAAACTGGACTCGAAGTATAATATGGATGTTTGCTTTGAAGGACTTGTATCAAGCAGACTCGGTTGAAATGATTCCTTATGCTTGCAAGTATATAGTTTACAAGTACATTCTGGCAGCTCTTGACTGCTACAGTAAATTTGCGTGGGCAGTGCCTGTAAAAACTAAGGGCGGCAGGGACGTAACTAATGCAATGAATATTGTTTTGCAAGATAGAGGTCCGAGCAAGAATTTACATACTGACCTCGGCAAGGAATTGTACAATTTTAATTTCCGAGCCTTGATGTCAAAACATAAAATACCTAGTGATCTTAAGGCTGGTATCGTGGAACTTTTTAATCGTACTTTGAAGAATGAAATGTGGAAAATTTTTCAGCACAAGGAAGCTGCAAGTGGATAGATATTTTATCTCGTCTGGTCTCGAACTATAACAATAAAGTACATCGGACCACGAACATGAAGCCTGTGGATGACAAGTACAACTCTTTACTGCACACTGTTTATAAAAAATGAGAAGAAACTGGACCTGCACATGCATAAAGTGAAGGTTGGAGACTATGTAAGGATATAGCGAGTGAAGGGAACATTTACAAAAGGCTACACACCAAACTGGAGCACTGAAATATTTAAAGTGGTCAAGATTCTACACTACGAACCAAGGACCTACTACCTAGAAGACGTGGAAGGCACGGCTATTCGAGGAGGCTTCTACAGCGAAGAAATACAAGTTACCAAGTATCCAAACATGTATTTGGCTGAGAAGGTATTGGAGAAGAAAGGAAATAAGGTTCTTGTGCGATGGCTTGTGTCCGATGCAAGCCACGACAGTTGAATTCGACAGTCATACATTATGTATAAATATAGTGAATTATGTATGAAGGAATATAATTGTTTAAAACTAAATTTCTGTGTTATTATTTATTAGCAAATGTTCTTTTACTGGTAATGGTATAAAACAGCTACTAGTGTGCCTGGAAGGCAGTCTGTGATGACTGCGCACATGTACTCTGAGCGTGTTGGAACTCGAGGCGATGAGCTGGTCGGTGCAGTTTCATCATCTCGTCCTCGCGAGGCGCTGGTCTGCCCCATGCGTGGCCGCAGACCTGGTTGATTCATGCTCCGCGCGCGTACAGACCTGTCCGATGTGCGAAGAGAGGATGTGTACAGGGAGGTTGGCGGGTGTTTACATCTCTACCAGTTCATAATGCCTTGTCGAGTGAGAAGGAAGTGTTCCGTGTCTTGCTAGAGGAAGACGCCGAAGCATTTTATGATATAGTTCAACTCATAAGGAGGCATATACTTCCAGCACCACCACTCATTTTTATTGGGCGCGACCGAAGCAGATCGTCACTTCATAGATCAGCTACACCAGTGCATCCATCTCAACCATTCCTGTGGAGAGATGAAGAGGACAATACTGCAGGGCTACCGTGCCTGTGTGTCTCCAAGGTTCAGGTTCTGCCCCTTGAGGATGAAGGCAGTGAGTACGCTCTGTGTTCAACAATGGGCTTATCCATCGTGTTAACCAAGGACCTGGACCAAGTGTACAATGATAGTGAGCAGAAAGAGGAGGTGGAAGATGAGGATGCTGGGGAGGAAGTGCTACGAGAGACCCGTGCGCTGTGGGCCCAGGTTCGGGGCCAGCATGAGGAAATCCTGGAGCTGCAGCACCAGCTACAGGCTCAGCACGTTATGACGGAGATCCTCCACACCGCCACCGCTCGCTTCCAGGAGGAAGTACTCTTCCTCCTCAGGACACTGCTGGGACAAGGACCTGCCTAGTCGTCTCAAGAATGAGGGAAGCTGATGAATGAGAGAGCAGACGGAAAGTATGAGTGGAATGAGAAAGCAGGAGGAATTAGAGATGAGGCTTGTAGATGGGGAGCTGATGAATGAGAGAGCAGGATGAAAGTATGTGTGGAATGAGACAGCAGGAGGAATGAGAGGCTTGTACGTATATGGGGAGCTGATGAATGAGAGAGCAGGAAAAATTAGGAGTGGAATGAAGGAGCAGGAAATATTAGGAGTGGAATGAGAGAGCAGGAGAAAATGAAAATCCAAGGTGGTGGCCAGAAATAAGACACATAAGATAGCTGCCTACAGCAGATGGTTAGGTAGAATGAGAGAGCAGGAAAAAATAGGAGTGGAATGAGAGAGCAGGAGAAAAAGGATATGCAAGATGGCAGATGGTTTAAAATATTTTTTAGATTTTTTTAATTTTTGGAAAATTTTGAAAGTGATGTAATCCAAGATGGTGACTGGAAACAAGATGGCGGCATTGATGTAATCCAATATGGCGGCCGGGTGACGTCATCCAAGGTGGCCGCCGTGGCTCCGGCTCCGCATTTCCTATCTACTTGCGCCCTTGTGAAAGTTGCGCCCCCGAGGCCCGGGCCTAGTGGTAAATCCGGTCCTGGCTGTGCATCCATTTCGTGTGCGTCTATAATGCTTTCTCAATTACTTTAGACCGATGCAAACAAACGCCGTCAATACTTCTCCGTTGCGAAAGACAGCGATTGATCGCTGTCAGAACTATTTTGATGGGTAACTACAAGGTAATCAAATGACAATACACCTAACACAAATCGCTCGTGTATTATATAAACTGTAAGTGTACTTGCGTTTATAGTCGTTCCCGAGCTCATATCTGATTTCAAGGAGAAACCTGGCAAATCCTCATCAGAATTTATAACGCAAGCACTTCATGTATAGTTGGGGCTTTGTTACGCAAGGAAAAAGAGCGAACTTTATTACGCACATAAGTTTAAGCTAAACCGTCACAACACTTACCGATTCTCTTTTCACCACTTTTCAACGGTTTTCCCTGAGCATGTTTCACGACACCAGCGAACGATTCTTGACCGCGACCTCCCCTCCCCCTTCCTCGAGGCTCGACTTAAACTGTCAGGTAGGAGTCAACAAGAAAGCAGGACACATTCAATAAGCGTGAGAATACTGGGAACAGACTGTTCACACTGCTCATGTCGTTATGTGCGGGTTACAGATAACGCCTGGCCTTTTGTTTTAAACAGCAGCGTGGCAAATATGTATAAAAATCCACATCTGGTAGCAAAAATAAACATGTACTACGTCATCCGAAACATTAATTTGATTCCTTACTAAGAAATAAAAATAAATAAATAGCGTATGGGGAGAGTACACGATAGTAAATTATTAAGTCTTGTAAACTGTAACTACTTTCAGATGCGTATTGACACAGTGCTTGTAGGACAACCAATCACAAACGATTAACCCACGTGCATTATTTTACACGAGCTCCATTTCGTGTGTGTCTAATTTCGGTAACGCCATGCAGTTTGTTTTGCTGAAGGAACAGTGTTTGCGCCAGAATATGTGACTGTAAATTGCACTCTCTCATTTTGTTAAATTTATAATTTAAACAAAGTAGGAATAATTTGTGCTCGCTTCTTTCATTATTGTCTCCATTTCGGTAGTGCGAACAACAAATTAAAAAATTCAATAATGTTATTTGGTAGACAGTTTACGTATATTTATAATAAGAGATTTCAGCTACTCTGCTAAATGTTCCTTGGCTATTTTCCTAAATTAAAGTACCACAAATGATAAGTACTTAGTTTCTTATTCCTGTAATGATGAAACAATTTGGTATGTTACCAAAATGAGAATGCAATTATAAAAATATGAATTGTATGGTGTTATTATTAGAAAAAACTATCGTTCTCGCCCGCAGTAGTTAAATATTTTGTGGAAGTGGTATCATTATTTTGGGGATTACGTTTTATTATGCATTGTAAGTGCAGTTGGCAGTGGCAAAGAATCCATGAATTGCGAGACAGGTGCCGTTTAAAACCACGTGCGCAACAACATAGTTAACACAGGAACTAATATTATTTGCAGAAGTATTTTTTAATCATGTTTCCACTTGCATTAATGTAAAATATATTGTTTATAAAAACATGAAAAAGCACTAAAACTTTTACGAAAAACCTCATCTGTCATTTAAAATACAATGAAAATGCATAAGATAACTCAGAGGGAAGAAAACAATACAGTATATACAATAAGTCTGTCTTGTTTCGCATAGAAATATAACCATGTGAGAGTTTCAATATCGGCAGTAGGGTTGTTGAAAAGCTTTGAGTTTCACCGTACGTAACAATAACTTTTTGTGGAATGTAGATAAACAATTTTGTCCACTTCATTTCTTCAGGTTACAGAACTAATTACCATTCCGGTTATACAAATACACATTCAGGTAATGCAAATTTGTATTTAAATAATGCAAATTCTCATTCAAATAATACAAATTATCGTTCAAGTAATGCAAATTATCATTCAGGTAATGGAATTTCTCAATTAGGTAATGCAAATCCTGATTACAGCAATGCCGATTCTCAATCAGGTAATACTAATTCTCATACACGTAACACCAAATCTCATTCTGGTAATGCAAACTTTCATCGAGGTATTTAGGTGTCTTGCAATTACAATTTAGACGTTAAAACAGCCGTAACATAATCTTAGAAAGCTACGTATGACGGGTATTTATTGTATTTATTGTATATTACAAACAGGAAAGCTATTTATTCACAAATTAATTTTAAGTACAAACACTCATCGTTTATTTAAAAATAGTTTCATCGTGTGGTCAGTCAAAAGTACTACCGTATTTGAAACACATTAAAAGAGTATACTTGGTTACTATCGCTATCAAGTAATTACCCTATTTTATAAATAAAAATGCTAGATATACATATCAGCTCTGACACGACAAGCATCATACAGAGCACATAATTATAACTCGTATGCTTTAATATCATTTTCAATATTGTGAACTTAATTTAAAACCGCCACTTATACCTAATAAAAGTTCAGACTTGTGAAAAATACCAACACCACAAAAAAATCCATTACCACTATGTCTTGTAAAGTATCTAAATATACAACTCAAAAAAGTTCTGCATGAACTGGTTTTGTGTGAAAGTGCATAGACCACAGGTTATCAGAAGCAGTTTATTAATTATCAAATCACATAAGACAGTAACATATATTGTGCCAAACTTCTTTGAGAAGTATACAGAGTGTTGCAAAATTCCATGTCAATATTCTAGGAAAACAATCCTCACGTGTAGAGGAACAAAAAGTGTTATATGAACATAGGTCCAAAAACGCACCGTTTCTGCGCTACAGTTGGCATACATGACGTATGGTTGATAGAGCACTGGCAGAATCATGTTGCTGTGTCACAGTTGTTCCTACTGTATGTGTATTAGTGGCGTAGTGTGTGGCATAGTAACATGTTATGTACTGCTGTAACAATGCCTCACAGCAACATGATCCTACCCGCGCGCTATCAACCATACGTCACGTATTGCTAACTGTAGCGCAGAAAAGGTGCGTTTTTGTTCATATAACACTTTTTGTTCCTCTACACGAGGATTGTTTCCCAAGAATATTGACACGGAATTTTGCAACATCCTGTATTTAAAAATAAAGTTTTACTGATCCCCAATCATCTATCCTCGAATAGGCTCTTTTATAGGTAAATTTAACTCTGATAAATGAAAACTCTTGAAAAATTAATCAGACAACTAAAAATATGTCTATTAATTTAAGCAGGCACAAAAGAAAACATTTTTTTGAAACTTTCGGCACAATCTAATTTATAAATAAAAATGAGCCGTTCTCCTGCTTTGACTTGTTCTCTTATAAAGTAATAATAATTAATATGAAACTTCACGTAACGTAATCAACGGTGAAATTAAAATGCATTGTCTAATTATAGGACTAGGCACCATCAATAACCGTCATCTTAGGTTACTAAAAGTGCAGAGAAATTGCGAAGGTGAGAAAATGAGAGAGATGGTGTGTGAGGGGAAGCTTTGAACCACGTTGTAGGGGATGTGGGGGGAAGGACGGGAGGAGAGAAAATAAGAGGCGGCAGTTGAGATGGCGGTCAGAGAGGTGCAGAAGCAGAGAGTGACCCCGGGGCTGCTATGGCTCAGGTAGCCGGGTCAAGGCGAGGAAGGCAGAGCCAATTATGCTCTTCATTTGCTCTCGTCGCACGACCACACCACGCGCGCCCCACCATGCATTTTTCATCCCGCTCTCGAGAAGGAGAGCCCTACACTGGCATCAGCACCGCCTGCTTCCTCCACGGAAATGCTAATTAACTTGCCCGCAGAATTAGTCCTCGAGACCACACCTGTCTGGTTGGAATTATTATGTATACATTTTTTTGTTTACACATTTTCTGATTTTTTCCTACCAATATTAGACATTTTGATTCCCACTGATTTGCTTGTTGGATACGATTTTTTTAAAAATCTTGGATTCTTTCATTAAAAGTGGAAACTCAGTGCGTAAATGTTGTTATTTTTCGTTTAACATACTTCTTAAGAAGAAGTTCTACTTGAACACCAAACCGGCTGAACTCATGCTTGATTCGTAACCAAATGAAGTGTAGGGTTCAGTGATCCGTAGCACGAAGGAAAGCCTCTAAGTACATCACGTTTTGCTACAAATCTAGTTCCCACGTTCAAGTGTTCTTGATGTGAAACCTCCATAAGGTTTATACTTGCGCTAGCTCATACAATCTGCAAGAATGCTGTTTTAGAAAAGTTATTTCACTATTTCACTTCAAGATGAACAGTACAGTTGCACTGGCACACTGCCGTCAACAATCCAGGCCGGGAGATATGTACAGATCATCAACGCGATGCACTGGGACTTCTAAATAACTTAGAATTATAAAATCAACAAAAATTACAAAACAATCAGACAAAAGTAATAAAATCTTAACAACCGTTTAAAAAAATCAAATAAAAAATAATGTACTAGCAATTTTACCATGGGCCTTCTCGTTTGTAAATAAGTTTCAGCCAAATACTAGGCAGTCAATGGCTCTTTCAAATGGGTAGATGCGACGTTAAACACACACACTGGTTAGTAGTAACTTTGGTCGAGACTTGTAACTTTGATACATATGGGCAAATATTGTACAAGGACAATATAGAAAAGTCAGAAGAAAAAACGGAGACATGTTATTTAATTTCAATTCACGCCGATGTGAGCGCTGTTCCTTCTACATTAGCACATTGCTCTATGGGTAGTTTTAGTTTTATACATTGTTATTTATAAATTGAAATGTAATCATGATTTTAGTATATATTAAAACTTGAAATATGTATTAACACATTATAATAATATTAGCGCAAGATAAATTTAGTCCGTAAATGTATAACCGCCATAGAAAATAGGGAGATACGAGAATGTGAATTTTGCTAGTGTATCCAGTTCATACAGCTGATAAAACGTCTCGCGCTTTAACAATGCTAAAAAGCTGTACTTTCCCATATTGTCCTTATACGATATTTTATATGGCGCTAAAATGTGTCACTAATTTGCTAACTTTCTTTTCACAAACGACCACAGGAAGAAATGGCACTAACGGTCGTAGGGAACCCATGCACTACCACTCCATGAGTTTAATTAATCTCTAGTCGACGACATCTAACTCATTAAACAGACAACACTAAACTACATTACGCCCGTCCTTGTGGTTCGTGGAAGCTTCACTCCTCGCAGATACACCAACTCGTATTTTATTAATTATCACAACTACATCTAAGCCTTAAATACGGGCCCACAGCCAAGTTAAAATAGTTACACGCTCTCCACCACCGGTTCAGTGATTTGCAACTAGTCTGTCGATGTGCAGTTGTTTTTACTGTACAGTCAACAGGTTATTAGAACTTCGATTCCTGGTATCATCACTGCATGGCCTTGGATAACATACGAGAACTCTGCGGCAGAACATAATAGAATGAGCCAACTTTGTTGGCAGGTGCGCCAGCGGCCGAGAGGAGGAACAATTCCAGGAATTTCAAGCACCAGGTATACCCCGCAATGAAAACATCTACCAAAAGTACATTAGGAATTACATATGTCCATATATGAGTGAACCCAACATTTTGAAATGCTATGTGCTATAATAATTTTTGGAAGAGAAAATACACGTAACATACCCGACAAGTTTACACTCATAGACAGGTGAATCAATTTGCAACTCTTTTTCAAGAAGACTATGTTGTCCGTGCACAACGATGAGTACGATGAGGCATACCTGACGCACAGGTTGTTAATTCAAACATCCTGAGATGGAACCAGGCATGATGTAAAGAAAGCGAACAGGAATGTCGCCAGTCACAGATGTTTTGTGAGAACGCATTAGTTATATCGCAATACAGCAGTCGCAGTGTCTCTCGTGAACTCAGGCTATATTGCTTGTAATATAAGTACACCCCGTATGACACTTGTAGAAAATTTTAATGTTGTTATACTAACGTTTTTCAACTACATTTTACTACCGTCATAAATAAATAAAAGAAGTAATTACTTACAGCGTATAAACATTATTTGAAATTATAGTTCTCGGAAATGACTATCGGCAAAGCCGTTCAACAAAATCGTACTCTTCAAATGTTATAGTAAAATTTAGAAAGTAAGTAAACAAAGAACAAAACAGGTTCTTCTAGAACATCATAAGCTTTACTACTATTTCATAAAAAAAATAAAATAAATGGTTTCTAGCAATAAGTCATTACTTCTACACTAATGGACATCAAAAACGTTTTTTTTTTTGTATCTACACTCGCGCCTTAGTGCTAGAGCGAAACGTACTTTTTATGAGCCGCCATAGCATACACGAATTTAATTTTCACGTGCGCGACAAGATCGTTAAGGAAGTTGCATGGAATGTACAGTTTATTTTGCCTGGCAAACTTCCCTCATTAAGTCAACATGGTCGTAACAAAACCCGCCGCCGAAGTTCGTTTGGGAAAGCATGTAGTATCACATAAATATGGCCTCCCCCTTCATATTTGCTTAGATGCTCACATGCTGTTTATTCTGAATACCTGGATGGCAAAGACCGCCCGAGGTGGGTGCAACGGTGAAAAGTTGGACTCTCACTCAGGAGGAGACCGGTTGGATCCCTGGCTCCGGCTATCCTGATCTCGGTTTTCCATAGTTTCCTGAAATCGCTCCAGACGAATGCTGAGGTG
This sequence comes from Medauroidea extradentata, assembly GCA_003012365.1. NCBI lineage: Eukaryota > Metazoa > Arthropoda > Insecta > Phasmatodea > Phasmatidae > Medauroidea > Medauroidea extradentata. Next base: position 100,335 of record PNEQ01101224.1, on the reverse strand, counting down.
GTTCTTAACAAAGGCCATTGTCGATTCCTCTCCCAGTCACCATCACTGTATAAAGTTGGGTATAACCGACTAATGACCTCGCTGTCGACAAGTTGTAAAATCCCAGTCATAGACACATAGACATTTAAATGAAAAAAAAAAAAAAAAAAAAAAAAAACAAGCAAATGCAGACTTCATGAAATAGTAGCCAACCATCGTTAGCCAATTTGGATACGTGTCTTACTCTCTAGTGAGGAGAATACCGAAAGAATCACACTTCCCCCAACGTAAATTAAAACTGGTAGATGGGAAGCCGATATGTCTGCACCGGAGTACACTTATGGCTTTGTGATTCTTCCTGGCCAGTGGCTAGTTTTTATTTACGTACCACAACATATGTTTCTGTACCACTCTCACCGCCTTATGCCCCAATCACAAGAACCTTCCGACTGTCCCTTGATTCCCTCCCATTATTTTATATCCTTGTACTACCCACCACAATGCTCGTATAAGTCTATTGAGTGGTAAAATATCACTAAAATAAATTAGGTTCTATAAACGACAGAAGTCTTTAGGACGACTGAAGAACAATTATTTAGTTACTTTAGTTACATCAGTATATGCAGTATATGCACCTACATTTTCGTAAAATATATTTTTAATGGTATCATAATACGCATTCAACGTTACCAGAGAATGTGCGCAGGGCTGGCTGACAAAATGACAAATATGTTTTGACTTCCCCACTGAATATATTTAAATTCCCACACTCACTACCACTGATTTCGCGACCTGTCTGTACCTAACATTTCACCGAGTGTAAATTCAAATATACTATACAATGTTTTCAATGTATAAAATCGGTAAGTTGAAAATATTTACAGATCTGTGTATCGAAGCCTCCGATAAATGCTGAAATAAAAATAGTTAAAATTTGATACAACCCTCCACCCTCTTACAGGAATATCACGAATGCTTTGCTCGCGTGGTTGTTAAAATTTTAATTGAGATTTTCCCAATAAAGAGACAAACCTCTGTATCTATGACAAAAACTACAGGAGAAAAACTAGAGAGTATTAGATTAGGCTTGAAATACAGCAGAAACAATGTAACACATTACACTGTACGTGTATTGATTGTTATAATTGTAAGTAAGTTTAATACCGGTACTACAAATGCTACAGCTGTTGTTGCCCGCGGCTTTGCCAAAATGTCTTAGGTCTATATAATTAAAACTTAGACATTTTGAATAAACATTTAGAATATAAATATATTGCTTTGATTACTTACATACGAAAAAAATCGCAAAATTTAAATGCTAATACCACATTTCATCAAAATCCGTTCAGCGGTATTAGTGTGAAGAGGGAATTACATAATTATGGTAAATGCTAATTAGCTATCCAGCAGGAAATTTGCATTTTTCCGGAATAAAAATTACAGAATTACGCTCCAATCGATCTCATAAGAACCGTATTTTTCCCGGGATAAAAAGTAGCCTGTGTAGTCTAACTCTCCGGCCCATAAACTATCTCCATGTAAAAATTCTGTCGTCAATCCGTTGCTCAGTTGCTGTGTGGAAGAAGGAAAAACCAACAACTTTTTCATTTATGCTGTTAATATGATAATTATAGATAGTTACAAGAGAGTTAAATTTAGTTAATGCTAATCCACCAGAGTTATTTTCGTTAAATTAGTGTCTAAATACTTGTATTCACATTTTTTTAGAGGAACGACATTACGTTTTTATTTTCGTGTTAGACTTATACATATTTAATAACTTTTTTTTTTTTAAACAAGGCGTAACTGATGTATTGGTCAAATTATGAATAATCGACAAACCAGTGAAAACGTTACCAATTAAATAAGTAAACGATAACCGGCAATTTTAATTGACTACAAAGAGGAATCCTTTCATTATTTGAATAACTTAACTGTCTTACTGATTCAGGACAAGACTGCAGTTTGACACTTTGTTAAGTTACCTGCTTCGTCATATTGTTTCGTTTATCAAGATACTGTGCACACATTGCACAGTACAAAAGGTAATTCTCCGACATCACTCAATATATTCTACAAACAATAACATCTTTCTCAAATAAATTAGTGGCTTACATTAACTTTCTCGGGTTTTTTTAACTTATGCATTTTTCGCGTTTATGAATTTTTTTTCACACTTAACTATCACTTCCTGCGCACACATCCCTCACAATGGATAAAACGAATCTATATCGCTGATTGACGAATTTTTTTTCCTAACTCAAGCAAGTATTACTTTGATAAAACAGTTTATGTTAGTCAGCTGTGTGATAATTTCAACGGTTGTTATAATAGACAATTCACATTAAGCTTTTAGCCGGACTCCGTATGTATGTCACATCATTATTTATTGTTCACCTCAGCGCGACACACACTGATACAGAATATTCCAGACTGTTTTATCAATACCCTAAAAACTATTAACAAATAAGTATTTTCGTGGCTAAAAACGCTCGGAAAACATATACTCATATATCCACATTTGAATTACTGGAGCAATATTTTCCTTATCTAAATGTAATTAACTTTTCGAAAACGTTGCCTTGAGCTCCGCCGAATATAATATAAATTTCAGTCCATATCCTTACTTGCACAAGGGCTTCGAAGTACGGAGTACAGTAGTATCACAATACGCGTGTAGATATCTTAAACAAAAAAAAATAGACGCCATTAAAAACCTCTGATACTTGCTCTTCTGCAATCTATGTTGTCACTATGCCTGCCGAAGTTATCGGATATCAAATGAGAATACTCAGCGTTAGCATTTTCATATGTTCATCATCACTGCACTCATCACATTGACTTCAATACGCACACTCTCATACACATACATACACATACATACAGGATGTCCAGAAACAAACACCTAATAAGCACACCATGTGAATCCTGGGCTAAAATGGAGACGAAAATGTCAGCGTCAAAATATTGTACTATGACATTTTATTTCCACAGTGTGGCAACATAGCACTGTACATACTCCGCTCTTGCGCTCGACAAATGTCTTAATGACTTATCTTATTACTACTGTTCTGACATGCATATTATTGGTCCAGGTTTAAATCCTGAGCAGCCCAAACATATGTCCGACTTAACATACATGAAATAATACCTGATCATGGAGCGCAAGTGGGGACTATCTCCGTGCAGTGTTGCCACATTGCGCACATAAAATGTACAACGTTTTGTTACTAACATTTTCGTCTCCAATTTATCCCAGGATTCGCGTGGTGTGCTTATTAGGCGTTTGTTTCTGGACAAAAAAAAAACACACACATACACATATTTACACACATACATACACATACACACATACTTACACACATACATACACATATACACATAACCACACACATACACACATACGTACAATACACATACATACACATACACACATACGTACATACACACACATATAAATACATACGTACATGCACACACACATACACACCTACATACACATACACACATAACCACACACACATACGTACATACACACATACATACACATACACACAAAAATAAACTGAAATGTTTTATAGGATATACGTCATTACCAGCGAATGCCGCTGAGTCGCAGAAAACCCAGTTATATAAAAGGACCTAGTACACAAAAAATAGCCAAAAATGTCTGTAGATAAAAAACATACAAGTAATTCCGAAATAAGAATGTAGTCGATATATAAAGGAACAAAAAAAACGAAATTAACTTTTCCTTTTTTTGGTTGGAGATCTCCTGTTTCTTCCGCCCTTTCATTCCGGCGTTGTTCTATACCTCACGTCACTCCTCTCCAGCTCTGAACACGTCGCTGACCAAATTATCATTACTTACTATAGAAGAGAGGCATGGCTGGGATGGAAACAAGAAACAAAGATCATTGAGTAAAGGTATCAAGTAATCACGGAGGTTTTCTTTTACTGAATATGGATGACGAAGGTGGTAAGCACGTTATTAAAGAGGGCTAGGATGTGCTACCAAGCAGAAGTGAGACACGTGATCACAGTATCCCGATAATTGGCAGCTTTGAAATGTGTGGCAGTAGGCGAATAGTGTGACGATCATGAAATACTTGAATTAAACCTCACTGCATAAGAATCTTTGTATTAGACAGTAACAAAAAGCATAAAATCAAAACAGTTGTAAAAACAGAGTTAATTTTGGCATTCAATTCTGATAAAGGTATAAGAGCTTAAAAAATACCACGCAGTTTTTTTTGTGCCCTGAAAGAAAATTATTGTTGTAGGTACAATTCTTCTGTTAGTATGAGGATAACATTTCAGCTCGGTTGTCGGTACTATTTGGGTTGTCCCTTCCACAATCTGTTTAGTAGAAGCAACAATATGCTGTGACAGAAAGATGCTCTCTGCTCCTACTACATAAAATATTGTTACTTCTGCATTTAGAATATTGGAGGAATTGAGACGCCTCGCGTCTCGGCTTTATAGTTTGGTATAATATCATTAGCGATTTGTATGTGTGTCGTATATATGGATTCCGGAACCTTTAAAAATATATATTTTTATGTTGGAATTGTAAGCGCATATCTATGTTGTATTGGTTGTATATTTGATTTATTTTAAAGCTGTTGTACGCATCAGCCGCATGGAGCGCTGGCGAGGCGGGCTAGTGGTGTTGGAGAGTGGAAGAGGGGCGTGTGTGTGAGCTGAGGCGCCGGCGAGTTAGTAATTGGGAAGGCTAGAAGCGAGCCAGGTGATCGGCAATATTCGTGACGTCTGGGGTTAACGTATGCTTTCTCTGTTCATTTGAATATATATGTCTACGTGTAATCTGACGTATGACAGAGGAATCTAGGAACATTTGGTTGGATTTAAATCGGGGCAGCTGTTATGTGTTTGGTCGCTGCTGCTGATATCGAGCAAGGTAGTTTCTCGCTGGGAAACCTTCAAGGACGGTTACGAGCTGTTCTTCGCCGTAGGAGAGGCCTGTTGCCTTGGGAAGGCCGAGTTGCTGTCGAAACGCATCGGAGATGTGCGGCCGCGGCTGCGAGGCGGTCGAGCTGGGGAGTGCGGCCGGCGCTGAGCTAGGGCGCCCGTCAGCTCGCGGGCCATCAGCTGATGTGACACGCCGGCAAAAAAATGTACCAGGTAGGCGTTGAACAGATGCATTTAGTCGCTGCATTATTCACCAGGAAATTAAGCGCTCCGCAAATATCTCGCCCTGCCAGGTCTCCGTCAGGCAGATGCGTCTAGCCTGTAAACTGTTTTGCAATGCTGCTGAGGCTACCACGTCATTGTATAGAGTTTGGTGATTTGCCTGATTCAGGAAGAGATATTGTGTACTCACGAGGAATGTCCGAGTTGCTGTAGTCATATTAGCGCCCGTATTAAAGTAGAGTTTTATTTGAAATTTGTGTATCTTTGTGTTGGCGAACTCCTCCAAAGTATACGTCGACAATATGAGGGGCTACCTGTCCCAGATTGATCTAAGATGGTTAGGAGAGTTATGATGCATATAGAGGGTGAGGCAAACGTAACGTCACCCTTTCCCTCGGGACAGGGGAGCGTCTCAGAATAATCCAGATATTACTGACAACCAAGCTGGAATGTTGTCCCTATTTTAACAAAAGAATGGTATCTACAGCAATGTTTTTCTTTCAGTGTGGATTTCTAAGATTGGACTACAGTAACATAATTAACTTACCTACTGCATACAATTGAAAAATGGCAACCATTCAACAATTGCTGAGTAATATCAACATTGTGGATTATATATAGCACTTAATTTTAACATATCGTCATTAAATAACAATAACGTGCTCGAAAAAAAATCCCTCAATTACTGACTTTGTAAGTAAGGAATGGTATAACCAATGTTTCATTCAACTCGGTTTAACTAAACCGAGTTAAAATGTTAACTTAGTATTTAACTGCATTTAAGGTCTTTAGTTTCATCACATGAATAATACAGGCAGCTAGCTCTGTTTAGTTTAGTGAAGTTAAGGGCTGATTGATCCCTGTCAGATCGGTTTTACGGTTTTTCTTATAAATCAGGGAATACACACATTGTTTTACTTTTTTCACGCTTACAAGGCATAGTTTATTGTTTCATTCACTTTTTGGAATACATATGGTATTGTTTCTGTTAATGTTGCGGCCTCTGTAGTCGCTCCCGTAAATAAAGCAATTTTTCCTTTTCAGCTGTTTCCCGTTACAAAAATAATGAATGTATGTTGGTTCCAGCAATTATAGAAAATCTATTAAGTTCGTATCTATGCCTTGTCGTGACAAAAATTTTGATACACCGACTGGAACATAAGTTATCGAGAAGAAACAGATAAATCCAAGGTGATAGGGATCAATACCCCTTAAGTTATCAACATACACAGAATTGCGTGTATCAAAAAGGCAGTGCCCAAGATTCAGCCATTAATCTGTGATATTTTGTTGCATTATATCGGCACAGAATCAACTATTAGTTATTCTGTGCGTTTGGACTTAAGTATTCAATATAAATATTTATTCTGTAAACATAGAATCTAAACAAAAATATCAGAAATGTTTATTTTTTTCCCTTCACCATTTGAAACTATAGCTGAGTACTCGTTCAATGACTGCGTGTGTTTGGAAAATATTACCCTTAAGCTTGAACATACTGCGAAACAATAGCACAGTTTCTTTACGACCATAAAATTACTATTTGTAAAATACATAAATTTTTAGGTTGTACCAAATTATACTGAATGCGTGGTAATGCACAGACTAGAACAAATAAATATTGCCGTGAATTTTATGTTAACTTCCTCATGAGGGAAACACCAGACTGTTAACTCTACCTGGTCTAGAACACTGGTGTAGACATTTATGTTTGATGAAAATGTGTTGCAGCATAAACATAACAATCATCCAAACGGTTACACGTTTCATGAATCCGTCGTGATCACATTTGAATATTTGCATTTTCGTACTCCTTAAATATAAAATCATTTATTAGCCACAACTTTTTAAACTTCAGACAGAAGTCAGGTGTAACAAGGAATCCCACCGGACCTAATTTCCCATTTTAAAAAAGCATTAACTTTTCAACATGACACACAGCATCCAAAAATTCACAAATTTACTCGACTTTTTAAATCAGATGATCAGTTTAAACGATTGTGGCGTAAAGCAACACTTTGGTTTAAGGTCCACAAAAAAAACGGTTTTGCTGGTATTAGAGAAAAAGTGGTCACAATAAGGAATAGTATAAAACATACAGTGATAACACACATTCATTTAACCAGTCATTTTGTACTCTTTGATCAGTCGAGTCATCTCTGATCAAAAATAGCAACTTAGTACCTTGCCTAGACTACCTGTTGCATTTCGCCAGAATCGTTAAAAATAGTATTGTAATGCAATGGACGTATTCAAAACTATCATACTTTTGCTGTATAAATACCGTATGTAATGAACGGTAAACTGTTAACAGAAAATAATCACTAATGTCATGTACACACACCTAAAAGTAAAGAATATTGTTTAGTTTTTGAGAGCATTTCTGCCGATGGGTGCTATACTCACACACAAAGTTTTCTCCGTATTAACACATTACAATCGTTATTGTTTTTTTTTTTGTAGACCAATTTGCATATTTTCGATACTTGTAAATACAAACATAGCAGTATAAGTGATAAGGACGGTAAACAGACTTCGCAGTACTCGAAAGTTAATACCTAAGGCTACAATAAAATGTTTTATATAAATATTATTAACTTCACAGTTTAAAAACGTTCCCATATTAACACACAGAAAAAGAAACGGGTTTGTAGTAGCCACAAAATGTTTTGTCACATGGACCTAACCAAATTTATTTGTAGTGGTTAAATATGTTTGTAGTCACTGCAAACCTTTACTAAGGGCACCAAAAATGTTTGTAGTCATCACAAAATAATTTTATGAAGTACATAATGACAACATTTGAGCAGTGCATAAAAAGCGTGTGCTTGGCTGTCATTAAATGAACTAGTACTCAGACTGTGTACGCAATACGAAAGTAAAAATATGTGAGGTGAGTCGTATCATGCATCTTCCACAACGTTCACAGATCATACATAACGAAGAGTCCAGAATTTTGAGTATACCATGATTCAGTGTGCTTGTTGCAGAATTCATATCGGAGATAGAGACAATTCAGAATGCGACATACTTTTTTCTGTACAGCTCCTCCGGATCGATTTGTGGATTGTCCGGATCTGAATGGACTGTGGACGTGTGCGGACGAGGATTCAGGAGCCGTGGCTCAACCTGCGTGGCTACAGGAAATGTGCGTGTTAGGAAGGGAATTCTTGCGCGGGCTGTATACCGTCTTGTGAGTTTTTCCCTTCGAGGTGCTTTCATTTCTCTGACTGTATCGTCTCCGTTACGTTTCTTTCCCGCATTTTTTACCATCGTAGTTCATTCATTCTTCAGAGCTGGCCGGGGCAACTCCAGCACAGCGCACATCAGCACAGTGTCCAAGGACGTCGCAGTGGAAGAAAAAGTAGAGAACGCCGCGGTTCATAAAAGAAAGCACCTGGGACAGGTTGGCAACTGAGCGAGAGTGTATATATTATTTATGAACTCGGGAGGAGATCACGCGTCAGTCCGCAGAGCTCAGAAAGTAAGCCAGCGCGGACGGAGATGACGTACGTAATACGTGCCAAGACCGTCTTTCCGTCGAGAAAACGCAGCCGACCGCGCAGAAAAGTCGGGGAATAAGGGGAAAAAATTCCAAGTTGCTGAAGCATCGGTTACCGTTTAGAAAAAACGTCTGCCTGTGTCGCAAACACATTTGTAAAATAGCAGGATCAATGACTGTGCAAGCGTGGAAAGTTGTGTGCATGACAAATTCGTATTTTAATGTGAATTATGCTTACATTTATTTTGTTTAGTGTGTAATGAGAAACGATCGTCTCGCATAACAAGTAACAACAACAAGACGTTATCAGTGTAACACAGGCGCCTACTTTCTTCTACAATGGTAAAATTAAGTTGGTGAAATTTTTACTAGCTTACTTACAAAGAAGGTAGACCATGGGGTCATCAACTTGTCAACAGTAAGATTATTAACAAAAACATACGCGGAGAAAACTCAGAGACATATAGTTTTACACAGAACTCTACGAAGCGTTTTTACTATAAATCTAAATTCTCTATAGAAGTAGAATTCAGTGCACAAATTTTATAGGAATCTGTCCAGTGTTTTAAAGACATAAACATGGCTGTACTATTTAAAATAGTTGTTTTAACTTCGAAAATCATGTACTTGAACACCGTAGTAGTACTTATGACGCACCAAATGATTTTGGTATTGTTTATGTGGCGACTATTGATGACTGTTGCCGAGTTTAATGTATCCTGTTTTATTGCTGTTATATCACTGTGAACTACGATTTGACAGAATGTATGGTTTTTATTAAATAAATAAACAGTTTACACTTAGATTGCACTTAAATATATTCAGTTAAAATGCTCAAAATAAATCCATAGCAAATCCATAAAGGTACGTAGTTGTACGTAATTGAGCTTATATTTTAATGTTTCTGTCTTTTTGGAATGATGCTGTTATTTCGTGCAGTCGCTGTTTAATTACTAATACGTGCTAGTATGACTAAGTAAATGCTAGCCAGTAAATTTGTGGAATGTGTAGTCGACTAGAAAAGTAATTAGATCATTCCAAACAGCGCGTAAATACAACTACAAACTGTTGTCACTGCCACTGGGTTTTATCACTTTCACATAAATCAGTGTGCCGGCAAAGAAAAGAATGAGTCAACAGCAGCACGGGGTGTGGTGGTTTAGAGCTTTATCAATAATTCATGTCGTGTATGTCTGCCCGGGGAACATGAAGTTTCGTTGCAGCAAGAAATAGTACAACATTTCGGAAGGAAATCGAATGGAGCCTTGCGACCAAGACTGGTAAAAGCACTACAAAAGCCAGTACATTTTAAAACTACCTTCATCGCTTTTCCCCTGTTTCGTCGAGGCGAAAAAAGAGCGAATTTGGTGAAGGTTTTTTAATGGAAGAATGCGGGAGTAGGAAGTAGAAAAACCTCTTAAACCTCGTACTTCCTGTGCTTTCTTCCCTCCTGTATGCATTTAAAATGTGGATAAATAATATATCGCCTCCCGTATTTGCATGCGGTTTTTATTATTAACAGAATCCACGTGCAAATAAAACTTCCAGTATGGGTTGGCAAGCTGCGGGCTTCCACTCCAGCGATGATTCCCTCGATTTCCTTATACAAGGTGCGGCAACATAACTTCCTTTTTTTGTAACACGGCAATAAAACCCAATATGAATCAGAAAGTTTCATTTTTAATTTATATTACGTAGGTACATTTATAAATTAGAATTTATTGGTTTGTCGACATACGCCATTGCTCATGTGCTCATGAGCAATGGCGTATGTCCACAAACCAAAAAATTCTAATTGTAAACTCCTATTGTAACAAACATTTAAAAATCTACATATATAAAGTTTGGTTTTGCATAGTTTTGAAAATCAAACCAGGTAGGTGACGGCCGCCATTGTCCATACACTGAGTAAGCAGACTTCTGGCATTTCACATGACACTTACCAGCATAGCAGCGGATATGTTGGCAATTTCCGCCCGCATCTTGGCCTTTAGGACGTGTAGGGTCATTGGTCAGTTGAAATTAACGCGGGATTTCAAATAACCCCAAATAAAAAATCACAAGGGACCAAATCAAGGGAGCGGGCTGGCCACTTCAAATCACTCCTTATTGAGATGAGGGCCTCCGGGAAGTGTTCCTTCAAAACAGCCATCGATGCCACTAGATTTCCGGTCCGGAACAGAGTTCATCGGGGCGACATTGAAGCAAGTTCGGAAGACGCGCTGGGTTGCGATAACAGAACATCCGCGCGAAGAGTGCGCATCGACGGCAAACGCACGTTCCTCACAGTTCCAATGCATAATTGCGACTGGCCGCGGTAGATTACAAAACTCTACACCCACGACTCTCGAATAAGACCATTCCTGCTCCGCTACATTTACAGCCTGCATGGTGCGCATTAAAGAAAAAGCAAGTTACGTTGCCGCACCCTGTAATTCCATGTTGCTCAAGTCTGTATCGTTCACCAGTTTCAAAATTAGTAATTTCCAGTCTTACACATCGACTAAACGTAATCGACACATGCGTTATTAATATCAGGTAAACGTAATATATACTGTAGTGGACTTGGCAATGATCTCAACGCAGATTTCTCGCACAGGAGTTGTGGACGTTTTCAATAACTGGTAGGACATTTTAAAAGTACTCATGTACTTTCATATTTCATCCCCAAGTTATAATTTCTCTTTTCAATTCAAGCTGACTGAAGAACATACGAGTTTCCTTAGAAACTTACGCCTGCTACTTCTCACGCTGACCATGTGTCCTACACGTTGTAGATACGTTGCAACGTTCACCGTATTGTGTATTACAGACGTTGCAACACAGTGACCCAGACGTAATATTACAGCTTTGTGAGCATCAGTCAATCATCATCGCGTAATAGGACTGATCTGGCACGCCGCTGGTAAAAGCAATACGGAGACAAATTTCTTAATTATGAATACCCAGAATCTGGTTCCAATAACACACAAGGTTTATAACATGTAAAATAACTATACATATTCTTGGGGTTATCTGTACATGTTTTGTTTGAGACTTAAAAATGTCTCGTGTATACAATGGACATTAGAAGTGGTTTTTGAACGATTCTTGCAATGACGTTGTGTTATTAACGTAACGTTTTTCATGGACGTGAGCCACTGCGAGCGAATGTTGTCGAGTCACAGAAAACACATAATAAAACAAAAATAAAAGCTTGTGTTAGCTGCTGCCAACAAATATATAACATGTTATTTTTGAATGGGGTAGAGCCTGTGTACACAGAAAGAAAACACAAAATAAAGAGTAGAACAGAAAAATACACAAGAAAGAAAATCAGGTGTGTGGAAAATGGTGACAAAACTTGAGCATTTCATAAGCCTACACTATATGAAGAAACATTTATATTACATTCTAAATGAAATAGCAACAAACAAGTAACACGTATTTTAAAATTAAGACCGCTTTTAAATTTTGTCACGCTATGCGTGAAAATGACATTTTCTTCCATCGACACTGTCATTTTGTAAAATAAAATGTAAGTAAAAATAATAAATACAAATTATTTCAAAATAATTAATTTTACATACAAATTTATGCTGGGAAACTCTCACTTTGCTAATTTTACTCTTTCCGCAGAAACGTTTTTCTGAAGTTAAAAAAAAAAGTTAATAAAGGTAAGTGCAATATACATTAGCCCTCACTACACACGCAACACGCCAAACTACAGGGGTACGATACTACCGACATACTTGTAAGACAAAATATAGGTAAACCGAAATTAATCTGTAAATATGTTCGCTTAAGTTTGTACAACTTTTCCTTTCGCATACAGCTGAAAATATTCTATTATGATTGTTAGCACCTCATTAAGTTTTATTAAGAACACGCTCCAACAATTAGTTAAACAATTAGTAATTTAGCGTGGTTCAACTGTACCGGTGTGGAAGACTTTGAATTGAACAAAGTTTGCTACATAATAAAAGTAAAAACACCTAACCGTTAATTATGTCTTTAGTTTACAACACTAAATACGGCCAGGTGGCTATTTACTTTAAAAAAATGCCGAACGTAACACAGCCTACATGTTTTGACACGCTCTTATGCTATAATAATTGCCACAGGACTTACATACCGACCATATTACTGCATTTACGAGCTTAGACACTTACATAACCCGATCAGCGTACAACAAACCAACTGACGACTTTAACATAAACGGCTTGTGTTGTTGCGGCCACAAATACGTAAGATTACCTAAGTAAACAAAATATCCATTCATTCATTCAAAACAAGTAGCGATAGTTTATTTTCATAAACATTAATGACGTATAAGACAACCTCACCAATTGGCTAAACACGTGCTCGTAAAATCATTGCCTGCGCTAAATACGTGCTGATGATGTTGAAGCAACGGGATAGTTGTTTGGGTCAACACGTTTTTATAAATAATGGATTTGGGTCATCGAAAAGTATGCAAATGTTGGGAGCAAAACACGAATAGCTATGTTCTAATTCTGCAGATAGTCGAAGCTAAATTAGTTTTTCCCCGTTTGCGTGTAATGTAAAGAGGGCATTCTTTTGAAATGTATTATTGCAAATATTTCGTCATGGATAATGTTAAGCTCTAATAAAAGATATTCACTGTAACTTAGAGATCTAATGATCTAATTTTCTCGATAAACTAGGCTTATGCAATTATCGAACATGTACATGCCTGAACTGTTGCTTACGATTCTGAAAACTAGGTTTGTGCAAAAAAATGCACCATCCCTTACGGCAAAGTTGAATTGTTAAGGGTTTCCCGCTCGTTCCAGGATATTATTTTATGTCATTTTGTAGAGGGTGGAGTTCGTATAACTTTCGTAAATTTTTTTTCGTATAAAATTGACAGAGTAAATAGTGGATGTGCGATATTTAATTTTTGCAATGCACAAAAATTAAAAATTGTTAGTGTTGTTAAAATTACGTGATGTTTACAAAAACTTAATTACATTGGTTAATTTCAACAGACCGTTTATATACAAGTCTTCCACTTTAAAATGACTTAGCATATTATTTTGCATATATTGTAGTTATCTTTGCTAAATATCCCTACACACATTGCTCACAGATAAACTGTAGATATCTTAAAGCAGAAGATAACAATTAATTTAAACTTACAGTGTTTCAGGTGGTTTAACTTATTTGTGTGGAAAAAAAAATTCAAAAGTTTTAGAAGATAAAGTTCATCTTCTGTGTTCACAGAACAGTCAGTGACTCATTCGAATTGTATTTAATGATTTAAACCGGCTAAAATATATATTTTATATTTAGCAAAAACATAAGTGTTAAACATGCATAGATGATACACTCCAACAACAATCATTGTTATATACTTTATATAAACCATATATATGTATATATAAGTTAAAATGCAACACACTATTTTTTCTTTCTTTTATTTAATTGTTATTCTCCAAAGAGAATACATAACAAAGTATCATATAAATTTTTTATGATTCCTCAACATCCTCCCCCCCCCCCCCCCCCCCCACGGGTCAATCTCTAGTGGGATGACCAGCTGAATAGGGTGACTGATCTTGGTCCCGTCTGGTTGGCGAAGTATAACACCTCTTATTTTATTGTCACGTCCACGTCTTACTTCTTCTATTCGTGCTCTATGTCTAGGTGTAACATCATCTTGAAGAAGGACCACGTCCCCTATCCTGATTTTGTTTAGTTTATTTTGTCGTTTCACTTCGTGATAATTCTTCAACAACAGCAGGTACTCTTTTTCCAACGCAGCCAGTCAGGCCCCTTCCACCAATGGTCTAAAGATCGTAGTTTATCTGCTTCAATGCCACGTGTCAAGTGATCTGCTGGATTCTGAGTTCCAGGGCAATGTCTCCATTGACTAGGATTGGTATGTGTTAGTATTTATGAGACTCTGTTACAAACGAATGTTTTCCATTTGTTAGGGTCATTACGTATCCATCCAAGTGTTATCATTGAATCGCTCCATAAGGTAGCCTGAATAATTTTAATATCAGTAGCTACACAAAAGTAATGAAGGAGGCGTGAGGCAGTTAATGCAGCAAGTAATTCCAATATAGGAAGTGTGACCCTTTTCACAGGAGCGAGTCTAGTATTGCTACAAACCAATCGTGTTAAACATTCAGAATTCTCCTCGTACCTTATATACAAAACAGCTCCATATACCTTCTCTGAAGCATCTGAAAATACGTGAATTTCGCAATATTTTAGATTGTTACCAATCCCAATCCATCTAGGTATGTAAATATTTGACAAATTTTCTAGTTTTGATGTCCAGCATTGCCACATTTGAGCTAGGTCATTTGGTAGTATATCCTCCCAGTCGATTCCTCTAAGCCAGATGTTCTGAAAAAGCATTTTTTCTATAACAGATACTGGAGTAAACAAGCCTAGTGGATCATAAATCCTGGCTATTACGCGAAGAATATTTAGTTTCGTTCCTGTATTTTCTGATACTGCTTCAATGACATTTTGAATATCAATGAATATGTAGTCATCTACTGTATTCCAGTCTGGTCCAAGGACACTGGTCTCTGCTTTTACTTCCCTTCCTTCAGTGTTCCATATCTCTCGTAGAGGTTTTGAGTTTGTGGCCCATTTTGCTAGTGGGAGTTTACTATGTTTTAATAATGATGTTAGTTTATAATAAAGGCTTATCACATAGCTGTCATCATCCCCACTAGCTGAAAAATCGTCCATGAATGTAGATTTGTCTAGCAATGCTGTAGCGACTGGGTATTTTTCAGAATATAGAGATGCTAGTTCTCTCAATATGGCTGATAATAAGAAGGGACTGCTAATAAGTCCAAATGGTAGACGTCTGAAACGATAAACTGTGACGTCACTTGTAGTATGCAGATTTCCTTCGTCATTTTTCTCCACACGATACCAAAAAAAAAGTGTCAAATTTCTGTCATCTTCATAAAGGACAAGTCGTAAGAATGCTTGAGTACCATCACAAACTATTGCTTTTGAATGTGTCTGAAATCGCAGTAATGTAGCAAATATCTCAGGAAGTAAGTTAGGACCTCTTTCTAAGACATCGTTTAAAGATGCGGAGCCTCTATCGTGGGAAGAGGCGTCAAAAACAATTCTGTATTTAATGCAGTTTTTCTTTTGTTTTTTCACAGCATGGTGGGGTAAGTAGTAGGTGTGTTGATAATCAATGTTGTGGGGCACCTCTTCAACCTGCTCCTTTGTTATATAATCTAACATCTGATTGTGATACATGATCCTATATTCTTCGTTAGCTTCTAATCTTTTCTGAAGTGTACAGAAGCGTTTCTTTGCAGTGTGTAAATTATTTGATAGCATAAAGTCATCTTTCTTGGGAAGTGACACTACTCTTCTTCCATCTTCTAGACAGTAAGAATTATGAAATTCTTGAAGAATAATATTTTCTTTGATTGTTAGTGTACGATCTACTTGTTCTTTTATTCCAATAGTTTTCAAGTCCCAAAATGGTCTTACAATTTCATCCGATACGTGTGTTGTGTTGTCCAAATTTTTTTTCTTCTGAAACTGAGACTTGTTGAACTGCAGCTGGGTTTATAGAAGCACTAGGTCTACTTCCGCACAGAACCCATCCGAAAATTGTTGGAAGTAAGACTAAGGAAGACGAGAGACTGATGGGTTGTATCCTCTTGATAATCCTCCAATAGTGATCTCCAATGAGAATTTCTATAGGAATATCAGGTGAATCGTCTTTAGGGTCAGCTAACTTTATTAGCATATGTTAACACACTTATATCTTGCGGTATAGTTGGGTGAGGTGAATAACTATTTTTTCTTTCGTATGCGGTGACTGCGAGGGAGGTATTCGTGCAAAATCATCTAATACTGAAACTTATTCTCCTTCTCGAGCTAAAGGTGTTCGAAGAAGATTCAAATGTATTCAACATTAAATTTTGTTTGTCAGTGATTTGAAGTTGAAGTGCATCGATCAAGGAAGTATTGATGAAACTGGTCTGACTACCAGCAACTAAAATACATCTGGTAAGTTTACTCTTTCCCGAAGGACCCATCACCCACACTCTAGCAGTCTGCAGATAAGTGAAGTTTGAAGTTTTAACCTCTATTTTACCTACCGCGGTTTGAAGTGACACACTTTCTTTGCAAATCGATATGTGACGTTGTCTTTTACACTTAGTGCAAGCGGTTTTATCTCGTTTATAGCACCTTTGAACTCCGTGACCCCGCTTGAGACAAAGAAAACATCTGTTCTCTTGCATTATACTCTGTCCACTCTAAGGTTGCAGCAGAAATAAACAATTCAATCGAAATAAATCAAAGCAAAATTAATTATATCTTGATTTCTTACATTGTGATTGTGGCGTAGCACAGTTACCTTGCATTTTTCAACATTTCAAATGAAATTTACGCTGTGCGAAAGAAGTTATTGACATTCACTTGGATGAATTAGCTGCAATCTTAGAATGGATAGAGTATAGTTTATCGATTCTATCTTGATAATTTTTAATATTTTGGCAATATTAGCCCCAATGTCCTCGGTCTTCACAAAATACACAGTAAGGTTTTGGGGGTGTTTTAATTTGCCGCTTATGTTTGTTTGGTCTAGTGTTCAAATGAAAGGTAGCAGCTGTACGAGTACAAGGCATTAAATGAGAAGGATCCTCTCTTACCCTTTGTGTATTTAAAAAACCGTTAACTTCTTCTTTCAGAAAATCCATAAGTTGATATATATTACTTTCTTGTAGGTTCGATCTTCGTGCATGAAGGAATCAACGTCGATTAAAATCTTCGGGAAATGCTCGAAGTATTTTAGGTGCTATAATTTTTCCGTATACATCAACATTTTCCCCCAGTGCTGTAAGAGCATGAATTCGCCGTTGACATTCGATGTATATGTTATTCAGATCATCTGCAGTGTCAGAAAACTATGGTTGTAGTTGTTCCAGAAAGTCTAGGTGGGACTGAATAATCCTATCTTTATTGCCATAACGCGAACAAAGAAAATTCTTTGTTTGTTCATAAGTGTCAGCTATAACAGCTTTCCCATCTACTAATCGTTTAGGCTTGTCTTCGAGGTATCCGCGAAGAAATACGTGTTTGTTAATTGTAGATACAACTGTATTTTCATCTATAGCCGACTTGAACTGCTCCCAAAAACGTGGCCATGCCTCTATATTTCCATTGAAAGATTCTAATTTAATAGTGGGCAGTTTAACTCCCAATGAACTAGTGATAGGAGGTAAATGTGTTGGTGTGGATTGCAGGCTCGTATAGTCAGAAGTGTCTTTGGTGTTTCGTGTTGTAATGAGTGTTTCAATTTTTAACATCGCATATTTTGCTCTCTCGATGTATTGCTCACAAATATTAACGTCTGTGTTGTATTCTACATCGTCCATCAAGTCTTGAATCGTATCATTTAAAATATTTAAAGATTGAAAAGATTCGTGAAGACGAGAATATATGTATTTTAGTTCCTCTATATTTGTAGTGTCATAGCATTCTCCTGCTGAGCTGCAGAAGCGTGTAACATTGGAACGTTGAGTAGTGCGTTTGCGTTTTAGTTTCTCTAATTGACTCATGTCTCAAAACAAAACGTTCCAACAGAAAATGCAATGTGTTTTTAGTGCTTAAACTAAGTGTATCAACAATTTTGGCAAATAATATAATACATATATAGCGTAGAGTGGATGTTCTCAATTTCTTCCCGGGTTTCGGCACCAAATTTTATGTTACATACTTTATATAAACCTTATATATATATTTTAGTTAAAATGCAACACACCATTTTTTCCTTTCTTTTATTTAACTGCTATTCTCCAAAGAGAATACATAACAAAGTATCATATATATTTTTTATGATTCCTCAACAATCATAATATGAATAAACAAAGGTTGCTGATTAGAATCAGACCTTTCCAAAGTAGTAAATATTAAATAAATTTATAAATAAGAACTGTAGAAGGTATTAACGCACTACTCGTACTTTAAAGTACATAATTATTAAGCTTGTTCATTTTCATTCGAAAGAAATAACGTAATTTATATAGATCCACGAGAACACAAAATATACAATTTTAAAAGTTTGACGTGAACGATTTTGTTTTGTGCACCACCATTTGTCTTGGCGAGCTGAGGAGAACGTCTGAAGCAGCAGCTGTATGAGATTGGCGCGTTATTGACCGACTTGCGAGGGCAAGCATGGGCGTCTGGAGAGATGGGGAGTAGGTGGTCCACTGTGATCGATATCTCGCCCCCGTACTGTTGTCGATTCTTGGTGCAGGAGCGATCTTAAGGCTCGGGGCATTGTGCTTCGTGCGGCAAGCAGCCCCCGAAACCATCAGCCACCCGCCCGCCCCGAGCCGCAACTCTGTTGTGTTTATTCACTTGAAATTGATGGATTACGGGTGCTATCTTCCCGAGCGCCGCGGAGGGAAAGGTTTCCTGGGTGGAGGGGGAGGGGGAGGGGAAGAAGGCAGGTGAGATCCGGAGATTTCAGGCAGCCTCGCACAATAGAAGTGCCCGTCGTACCGTGTACCTCAGCTACGTTGCATGCCCGCACCACTTTGTAAGTTTGTATAAGCAATATTCTCTGCGGGGCTGCGCGTCTTAGCAGCATAGGCACTCGCTAGTGAAAAGGCTCGTATAATACTAAGCAAACAAAAAAATATATGTAAATAACTGATCGTTTTTCTTCAACGTAATTATCTACTAAGAAGAAAAACTGTTTTCACTGTCAAAAATAAAACGGATTTCAATTTGCTTGGATTATACTAGCAAATAACTTATCAAAGAAAAATTTTGGACATACGCCATTTGCTGCAATGGCGTATGTCCAAAATTTTTCTTTGATTAGTAACTTGCCCCTTCCCCAATTGCAAGAATAATTTCAAAATAATAGATATGTAAATAATTTAAATTAATATCATGAAAAACTGAAACTTACGTAAAGCTACATTTTATTGGGACGTAAGGACAGCTGAGGGTGGTATATTATCTTTTGTTAGCGAACTAGACCGGTGTGGTAAAGAGTGCACGCTGGAACTGTAAATGAAATACAATTTAAGTGATGTTGCCTGTAAATATGTTTCATAATTTTCTACAGTAATTCGGTATGACTGTACTTCCTCGCACGACAACCTGTATGAAATCTGGCAGGGCGGAAGGGCTAACAAACATTTGTTAACGTCTCTTTCGCCAATGAATGTTAATTTATCTTAATATATAAAATTAAGTGTCCTGACACGCTCACTCACTCACTCATCAACGCACAGCCCAAACCACTGGACCTAGAACTATGAAATTTTGAGGGAAGTTTCCTCTTGGCCCGTAGGCACCCACTAAGAACGGATTTTTCGAACTTCGATAATTAAGGGGGTGAAAGGGGGCGAAATGTATTTTCAAAGAATCCCTGATATATCACTAACCGGGAAAGCTATCATAAATTTTTTAACTTCATAATATTGCCCAAAAATGCATATTTGCGAATTTTTCGATTTTACGAAATTCGAAAATGAAGGGGGTGAAAAACCGTAAAATGTGTTTTTCATTAATACGTGATTTCTTCTAAACCATTTCAGATAGTCAGGTGGTTTTTTCTTTAAAATGATGCTTAAGTAAATATTTAAAAAGTGTTTTTAGAATTTTTCGAAATTCGTCATTGAAAGCTCTTAAAAAAATATAACGTGTTTTTAATTAATCCTTTTATCTCCTAAACCAGTGGAAAAATCGAAATGGTTTTTGTTTAAAATAAATCTTACGTAAATATCAAAAAAGTAATTTCAGGATTTTTCGAAATTCGTCCTTGAAAGCTGTTAAAAAATAAAATGTGTTTTCAAATAATCATCTGTACCGCTTATACCCGTTGAGATATTAAAATGTTTTTTTTTGATAAGAATGAAGCTTATGTAAATATCTACAAATCAAATCCAGGATTTTATGAAATTCGAAAATTAAAGATGTGAAATGTTGTTAAATGTTACAGTCTCCCGAAAAAAAGAGAATGATTACGGAGAAATAATTCAACAGTTGTTTCTTTTTGCCAACCTACTCATAAATAAAACCTCTTTGGACTGTATACTGTACATACGATAGAATTATCACGGCCTGCCTTTAGGCATTCACTCAGTTATTGTATAACGTTTGTGGTATGGGAAGGGTGGGGATACGGGTTCGTATCCCGTGCAAGACTTTGCGACATCATACGAGCATATTGCGCGTGCTCTTTACGCTGAGCTAAGACAATATACAGTTTACTGTTGTTGAGTACACTAGCTGTTAAAAGCCTTCATCATATATTTTATCCACAGTTACTGTTTACATGACATAATTTCACGCGGGCAACGCCACAGCCGGCCAGCTAATTTAATATAAACTCAGTACTAAGTAGTAAAACAGTGGATTCGTGTTCGGGAGGACGGAGGTTATCATGGTAGTGCATAAGAAATAACTAGTCCACCATCTTGGGCGGTCCGCCATATTGGATTTAGAATGACGTCACTTAACTAACCATGCATTGTCATATACCCGGTCCGGCCACCCTACCCTGATTTCGATTTTTTCATAGTATACCGAAACTACTTCAGCGGCGGCAGCGTGATAACGAAATTATCGCGTTGAAGTGTTGTTCCATTTGATCACATGTGCATGACATATTACATTACGCCAACGATATAATTAATCAACGAGTGCCAATTAAAGTCAATCGTACGTATCCTCAAGATGTTTTCCGTAACTTAAATTTTATACAACTCTTAGTTATGTGACCATATTGAAGTTCGTAGTTTCTGCGACTGGCCTGGCTTTTGGCTTTCCCTCTGCCAATCGTGTTGTATGTCTCCCTAATATCTGACCCTTCTGAGAATGTCAAAACCAGAAAGTTTTCTGGCAGATGGAAGAAAACGATTACGTGAAATAATTTGCAAAAAAAGTTTGTTACAATAATTTGTAGCTTTTTATATTCATTTCCAGTACAACACAATGCTATCAGAAATATAATTTAATCAGTTTTGTTGAAAGTATGAACTGTTATGAATTCTGTTGATAACGTATAATAAATATCATACGAGGTTTTGCATCTTCACCGTCGATATGGTTCTCGTTAAAAAGTAGTATTTCGTCGTTGCACGTTAACATAAATCACCTCGAGAGCAACCTTTTTATTCACCAATATTTTATCCAATCGTCAAGTGGTCTGAGATCCATTGATTTTGATCAACCTTCATGCTGCTAGTAGCGAGGACAAGTTGTCCACAGAAGTTGTATAATTTATTATTAAAATAACGGAAATAGTTACAATGCATTCATATATACCCTGAACCCGGGTGGACCGTAGAAAACAAAGTTCTGTGTTTGGACATTTCACAAAGAAATAAGAACTGCAATAAGTAAACTTGCAGCAAAACATTTACGTTGGTTGATTACATTTATGAGTATTGTAGGAAAAATATAATTACTATCGAAACTGTTCATTGTATGAACTGTTTACCGTTTCAGAAAATAATCGCAACTGTTAATTCTGTTGACATTACTATCTACGCCTAACAGTATGGCAGATAGATGGTTACTGTAACTGCCGTCCTTATTTTAACAGAGCAATGGGTTTCTACAAAAACGCGTTTATGTCTGTGAAAGTAAGCAAAACAATAATAAAAAATGATAAGAAAGCAAACAAAAATTTAAAAATATTTACATTATAGTACGAATTAGAGTGAGCTGGGAAAAAGACAAAGCAATTAGTTATTTTACTGATTTTAACAAATGTTAAATGTAGCCTTCTCTTGTTGGTGTTGGAATTAGAAATTTAAAAGGATAAGGCGGCTGAAAGAGGAGGTAAGGGGCCGACTGCACAGAGATGTGTGGAATGTGTATTCACACAAGTTTTTGTTAATAATATCAAAATTAATAAAACTTTCGTAATTTGATACTGCGGTATTACTATGTTTAAAAATCTGTCATATTCGTAGACATACAAGAAAACTTTTGCATTGCTGCTGGAAAATTCTGTCAACAACACAGTAATTCAATAAGCAAATGAAGTACAAACATGGTATGAAATAACGAGTAGACTACTTTCAAAAACTCATTCATCACAAGGTTAGGTTCTTACGTGCATCTGAAAGGAAAAGTGTTTACTTGACTGAAACGAATGTGTTATATAAAACTAACTTAAAAAAATTATTTTGTATCAGAAGCGAAGTTATTAAAATTAAAATACGGAAATGTAAACGGTTAAATGTTAAGACTCTGATATTAGCAAATAAAAGTCGGCCTACACGAAATTGTTTACTCATATGACAGAGACGTAAAAACACGCGTTCGTATGGGTATCATCATATATCTAAACAACATTTATTAAAAAAACAAAAACAAAAAAAACAGCATGATACTTTGAGGTGAAATAAATACGATAGTCTGCTTTTCTTAAGGCGAATAATAAAATGTAATGATATAACAAACAAAAACACATTAAAAATACAAATAAGTAATTTAGTTAATCCTCTTTTATGAGGGAGAAGCCAACCAATCCCTCAGAGTGTCAAACAACTTCAGAGTTCAGGAACGAACGTCATAAAAGGTTGTTATAGATTTTTTTTTTTCAAGGGAAGAATAAGCCACGCTAGCCAAGATATAATTATATTAGAACAGTATATAATGTTATGTCCAAAACACTTCTTTAATGTGTAACTACATCATGATTTGAAGTAGTATTATTACTGCATATCTGTGGAGAAGATGGTAGTGCAGACCAGCCTCTCTCATATGAGTTTTTATTGCGATTCCAATAAAATTTTTTTTTTATTCATGGCATATACGAAAGAGAATTGTTTAAACTTTGGCGAATGGGAACTGATAATTCCCTATTTATATGCTCTACATTTCGACAGCGCAAAATAGAATGCAAAAATAATTCGTAGAAACCGAAACGAAGTTCTTGTTATTTCGTCGAAAAACAACCAACAAATTAGAGCATACATTATTTCACGTAATTACGAAATTTACGTGTCGATAGAATACAGTATACTTGTAAAGACACAGAATGATTAATGTACATTTAAGAGCAGTCCCCACTAGGTGTTATGTTGGGCTATGTAGTGCATCACGCATGTTGTTTCACGCAAAACTGCTAACCCTACACATAGTAAATTTACCTTTCATAAGGAAACACACTTCAGACTATATTTCATCATTAAAAAAAAATACAGAAAATTGATAAGAAACATGTTTTGGGCCCCGTCAAAGAGACTAAAAACGTATTCTTCAGATTGCTGCAGCTAGTAAAATACCAACCTGATTCATAAAACGAGAAACGTTCGTCTGACTTTACGCCATACTTTATACAAAAAAAATAGAGCCTAAGTCCCACAGAAACAAACGATTATAACAAAAACAGTGCACTAATTTAGTACTCTGCACATAATGGTTCTTAATTCGCTGAACTATTTCGCACAAATAGCATTAACTTTGGTATTACTTTCATAGGAGAAAAACTAACCTTGAGGAAGGATATTCCTTGTAAAATGTCCTATGTTTTATTGGTAGTATCACAAAAATGTTGCAGATGCTAATAAAGAGTTTTTGTAGCTATTCACACACACACACACATATATACACACACACATACACACATGTTTGTGGCTGTGGAATGCAACCAAGGATACAATAGGAGGTTAAGTGGACTTGATACAGAGAATTATCTGTCTTATTTCTCTCCAATCTTTCAAAGAGCTGTGTATTGAGCCAGCAGACAATATTAGCCCCCTTATTTTAACGTTGCATTCAGTTGGTGTTGAGGTAATAATTAGTACCAATCAGCAGGAAGACATAAAAAAAAGTACACCATGAAGTACTCCAGCCGCAGCGATATTCTGGTCCGAGCTACGAAGATCACTCTGAATTTACACATACTATAGACGTTTCGCAATAAAGTGAACACTTTTGAAGCTCTGGTTACTTTTTCGCTTCCAGCCAATTTGTATTTTACAACGGCCCTTAGTAATAATGGAAGTTAATTTACTGTACTCGACAGTTAGTCTGACGCCATTATATAAAAGATAATGGACCCATCAAATGAATTTCAATGAGAACATCCACACTACGTGCATATAAAAAGAAATCGATGTTTGTTGAAACGGTTAAATTTGAAGTCGATTTGAGGTAACTACAGCTACTTAAAGTTCGCGCTTTTAAAACGCTGCTGTCGCACTCCGGCGGAATGCCAGACTACGCTTGGTCAATAAAAAAAAAACGATTTTTAAGTGTGTTACGGTGGTTCGTTTGGTTATACGTATGTATTTAATCATAAAATGTAACAAATGTTATACTTCAAATGTATTC
Organism: Medauroidea extradentata; assembly: GCA_003012365.1. Taxonomy (NCBI): domain Eukaryota; kingdom Metazoa; phylum Arthropoda; class Insecta; order Phasmatodea; family Phasmatidae; genus Medauroidea; species Medauroidea extradentata. Next base: position 75,380 of record PNEQ01101224.1, on the reverse strand, counting down.
GAGTCGGAGGTTTTATAAAAGTTTAATGTTACGCACATTGTTATATCGCACAATATCAGAGCACTATTCGGGCACTGTAATATGCAATACATTAAATAAACCTGTTTATTGGCGCAAACCATTACTATATTTAATTATTTAATACCCATATATTTACTTTACAATAGAACCACACCAAGTGTCTGCCACAATGGTGCAATGGTTACTCTCTGGGCTGATATTGGAAAACTTAAGTGAGTTCAATAATCTTTAGGGTTATTATAATATTGTTTCTCAGATTTTGCATGGAACCGTCGATTCTTTATCAAAATTTAATATCATGTATAATTAATAGTATTTTGTATTTCATTACGGACGTTAGGTTCATATGCTATACAAAAATGTATACAGCAAAGAATACTTCTGGGCTATTGTGTGGTTTTGGTTTGGCGTACCGCAAAAAATGTTATTTATGTTGTATATCAGTATAACATAAGCCTACTGCAGTACTATTTACCACTAATGACGTGCTCATTACGTAATATGTGAATTAATGAGTGATTGAACACGCACAAAATAAACATACTATTTCTACATCGTACTAATATGGTTGCGAAAATGGAAAATAGACGGTTTAAAAAAATTTATAAAACATTTTTCTATCAGACACTTGAAAATTTTTTTAAAAGTATTATATAAAAAATACATGAAATACGTGGGTTTTGAACCCGGATCCTCAAAAATAGTAGCCAAGTACCGTAACCAATACTCTACACTTTACCCATTTATTTTCCATACTAGCTTAAGCATTTATATAACCAGTGCTGGCCGTTATGGCTTGTGACGTGGACCAATCAAAATATGTTTTCGATCGCCTGCTGCTTCCCCGAACTTTGCTTGCTTCCCATTCCTAAACTATAGTGTTTAGAAGAAAAATTATTTTCGGTATCTTCATATTTCTTCATTGTTAACAATATGGCATACATTTCAACGTATTTAAAATTTCATGCAAGGGGTCCATTATTATTCTAAACAAGGCGAGCTTCAAAAGTGCTCACTTACCCCGAATGGCCTATACCAAACAAAACGTACCTTTGAAAATATTTGGTTTATTTCTACAAGTATCTGTTTAATTTATAGGTAAATCCTAATGCAGTAAATATTGAACGATGTCAAAGCTACGATTATGATAACATTTATCGGCGTATAACATCTGAAAATAATAGTGGTCGCATTTCGCGATCTATTTTGCTTATACAGTGTTTAAAGGAGTGACTAGGATGATGTCAGGAATGTCTCAATGGAACTTGGAAAAACTGGATGCAGATTTTTGGCTAGTACTTAACAGTGAGGTATTGAGGACTGGTGAGGATTGAATGGAGCGAGTACTAACAGCGGAATGCAACGGCAGCGTCCAACTTATTTCCCACCACATCGATTCGGACCACTATGGTGGGAGGTGAGTTGTCTAAACACTATACCACCCCGATCCCATCTTACAAAGAGAACTTACTTGTCGCACGGTTGGATATGAGAGGATCTTGAGTATCAGCGATGGCAGAGTTGCTGATTGCTGATAAGCATACAGAAGACATTCAACCTTGCAGTACGACGGGGCGTGTAGAGTGACAACTAATCATATGGGGCATGCTGCAAGGACTACACACTGTATCGAGGCGAGGACTACCCACTGTATCGAGGCGAGGACACTGCATAAACAAAATTCTGGCTCGATACTTCGACTGGCGTATCAGACGAATCGAAGCAGCTAAGGCCCGATTCACAATGCGCTGTCGACAGTCCGCAGTCGGCTGTCAGAGACTAACAAGTACGTTAAGATATGTGTATTCACAATGCGCATAGTCTGCAGTTGAGCAGTTCGCAGTCCAGCAGTCGTATATAGGTGAACTTTATCTCCGACTGCAGGATTGCCGACTGCCGAAAAATTCCAACCAATCAGGCGTTGCTCTCGTAATCACGTGATGTAAACAAATATTCTTTTTTTTTTTTTTTTTTGCGAATTTCAATGCTTCTAAATGCAAAGTAAGGAATTTTTACAAATTTAAAAAATATGTTTTATACATGGCCGGTTATTATACAGCAGTTTTAAAAAACAATGGCTGCTGGACTGCACACTGTGAATTGTATTCGACTGCCGGCTACCAACTGCCGGCAGTCGGCTGTCGGCAGTAGACTGCAGACTGCGCATTGTGAATCAGGCCTAACTGTGCTGCAATATCACCACATACTCGCATCTATGAGATCGAATGCATAATGTGCAGTGTCGCAGATAACTATCCACCACCTGAACGTAAGCGATCTACAGACACTGCGCTCTCTGCGCTGATTGCCCCTGTTCCCACACCATCACTTGACACATTTTCAGTGGGGAACAAAACTCTCCAGGGATTGCTTACATTGTTTTTTCCCAATGAATCACGCTTCACTTCAATGACAATATAGTCGCATCAACATCTGGCGCCGCAAAGATAAGTACTAGCATTAAGCACATCATCATAAAGCTACCTACGTTATGTATTAGGCTGTGAATTGTTTACGTCTAAGATGCTTGTGAAGGACGCAAAATCGGACTACCAACATTTCGAGGTCGTAGTTGTACAGTACGTCCTCATTTTATATAATTTAAACATTATCTTTGCAGAAAAAATATTCCTATAAACACGCCGCTATAATAGTGTAGAAAGGTATACAATTCATTGACAGAATAATTTGGCCTAAGAGGTAACACGTGTAGGACCACCAGAGTCATCCGATGCCTACCCAAAAAACTTGAATAAATCCTTCAACACTTGAAGCAATTACTATATGACAGGGTTAAGTATGTGTGTGATTTCATATCATGTTAACCAGCCTGCACTGCGATCATATTAAGAAAAATTCCAATACATCTTGTACTGTACACTAATCCACTATTTTTCTTCTTGGGTCCATTAACGGAATCTACTCTACTCCAATATTTAATCTTGCTTGATTGTAGTGTACTTGATCGTGTAAAGTTCAGAATTAGCTATCGTCAACAAACTTAAACTCATACTTAGCATTCTTAAGAAAATATATTTTCTACACTCCCCTCCCTCAAAAACGACATAAAATCGAAATGAATGGCAAAATGACAAAAATCTAGAATTACCACGACGTGGTGTTTTCAGTTATGTTTCATATAACAAAACTGACAGACTAAGTGATGTTTTTGGAGTATCTTGAAATTATAGTGAATGGTTAAGCGAAATATTGTCGCCTAAATGCAGTTGCAATGCTATATTGCTTCAGAAAGATAAGAGTGACACAAGAAAAACAATTAAAAAAATCCGAGTTTAGTTTCTTCAATACATACATTAAAAAAATTTAAACATGAAAAATTTCATAAGCAATATTGTCAAATCACACAAAAAAAACTGTGTTTTGACATAACACACGATTGGATATTCCATATCTTCTTGTTTATGTATACGTTGAATACAGGTAAACTAATCTCTCTCTCTTAGTTTTCTGGGAAAACACAATACTGCGGTGGCGTTTGTGTCACAATATTTCGCGAGAGGCTTAACTTGGAATGGAAGAAGGGAAACTTTATAATATAATGTTTTAAGATAAATATGTAAACACTTTAATTTGATGTATTTTTATTAAGACAACATATTTTTAATATTTACTACGTTTTTGTCAAAAATTTTCAATTTATTGAATGTCTCGTGATTAAAGTATGTCAATTTTTTTCAACACGTAGGTTACGAATAGCGATTTCCAACAAGACTGTATTTTCTAAGCCACAATAACCTACAGAAAATATATAATTACTTGAAGTCAACTAGAATTTCAATAAAACAATTGAAAATAACGCAAAGAAATGCAGGCTGGTTTGTTATATCAGCAAATAAGAGACTTAAATTATGTGCCAAATGAAAGTTCTCAAGACTCCTCTTATTAGCTTGAAAAGGAAAATAAACAACACAACAAGTTTAACTTCTTAAGTAAAAATAATTACAAAAATAAACAAGAAAAGCAAATTTGGTAACTAGTCATTTTGATTTCTTCTGTGGGATCAGAAATGTGCCAAAAAGTTTCTCGATTTTTTTTTTCGGATGACAAAGAATTGAAGTGTGATCTTTAATCACAAGAAAGGCTGTGATTAAATAAAATGGTCAAGAACTTATTTAATTTCTTTCTTTTTGGGATCATAATATCTTTGCCTTTCGTGCTACTAATTTTCAGTGCTATTTGTGATGATTTCAGTCCCTGTTTCGTATTTATTTCCAGTTATCTTGGCAATTCCTTCATTTCTTTCCAAATGCTATAGCAGACACAGAAATGTCTGCTTTCTACTACCCTCAGGTAAGTACAACGCAATGACTAACTCTCCCGAGCGTAAACTAAAATCGGATACATAAAACAATAATCGAAAGCAAACCGCTGCGATTTACATCATATACAGTGTGGGGCTGAATTCGACCGACAAACTTCGGGAGGTATGAAAAATCAAGTAGAAAATATACAGGACACTTTGTACCTGAAACTAATATTAAGAACGGTATGAGCCATTAACCATTGAAAATTTAAAGTGTATTTTGGTAAACAAATGGAAATGAAGAGGCATTTAATGATGACAAGTTGAGCATTGTTCTGTACTACCGGGACCTTGAACTTCACATTAGAATCACATCAATACACTGCACCCTAATACAAAATACTTGGGTGGCTATCCCTTTTATTACATGCCACTTTTCTACCATCAGGAATTACACACTTTTAATACGGTTTTCTACTAGAGAAGCACGTCAGAAGTAAAAAAGGCCGCCTTGTTGTAAATGCGTAGGACCAACCATTTATTTTCGTGTAAAATTCGTAAAAAGAATGGGCTGCAGTAAGACAGTTCTTACTACGTAGGCAATGCGGCATATACGTTTGAATGGCTGGCTGCCGTACCAACTGCTATGACTGAGCGATGGGAGAGAATAGAGGCCTTACATCTCATCAACAGTTAAGAACATTAGATACATTAACACAAAGAATTGAACAATGTCAGAGAATCGGAAAAGGAATCGGCCATGACCAATATCAAGGGATTCAACCCATCATTCGCCTGTAGTGATTTCGGGAAACCATGGGAAACAGGAATAAGGATGGGTGGAGTCGGGAATCGAACCCGTAAATTCCTGCAACGTGATACACTTGTACCACCTCGCTCGTTGACAAGAATGGAGGAATATGCACGTACTGTACATGTTACATTAACAATGGAGTACTGTCACATTCGAAATAATATGTCTGTGTGCTTAAAGTTAGTGTGTGATTACATACATACTATTCGTATTCCTCACGTTCGTGTACCTGTATCGTTGTAGTCGACTAACGAGAATTACATACGAAAACAGTGGGTCGTGGGCAGTTTCGATAAGAATCCAGTTCTGGTACCTACGTCATACTGATCAATAAACATTTTCATATAACAGGGGTACGCTTTCTGGTAGTTCATATAAAAACCCGCAGTCATCATGACAGCTTGAACAAGCTAGGTGGGACATTAAAAGTGAGGACACGAATTGGAATTTTTGTGAGGTCATCCAGAAGAATACTTAATAATTAAATGTATTGTAATCGTATTCTATAGATGTATTATAATCTTACCATTTTTATAACGATCAAAATGTATTAACACAGCAGTGAAGTTAGTGAACTTACACAATGTAATATTTTGTTACTTATATTACAATCATTGAAGTATTTTCACAGCAATGAGTGATTAAGAAAATCAAATTTATGTAGGGACAAACAGAAAACAGACTATTGAAGACAGATCGCGATATGACGTCGTACACACAAGTACTACAGTATAAAATGGAATATTACTGACGACACCAAAATCTCTGTCCAAAATAAAATAATACGTTTAATTAATGTCTCCATTAAAGTTTACTGACCGTCCTAATAAACTTACATGAAAGGATTACTGAGAAAATAAGTTGTGAATGCTCTAAAATACTATGTAGATGTAGAAGTGAAAATAAGGATAGTTAAGTAAATTCTGATAACATATCAAACTGCAGGAAATTACTGATAGTTTCCACTTACTAACTATGCCCAGGTAGACCATTTAAATTTTGAGGGGTCTCCGCGAGTTTAAACAAACTCCAATAATATTACTGAACTGTTCTGTTCGGGGAAACGCGGTGGCGGGACTTTAACACTACTGATATGGAGGTTTTACCGGGAATTCTTTATTTTTAAACCTCCCGATACAACATGGGAAGATCTCAGCAAGCCTCCTGGACTGGCCAGCGGGACATCCTTCCTTCATTCCTTCAGTGGAACTCAAAAGTGCAGGAAATCAACCCAGAGTAGCACGGTGGCTCACACATGTCCATTCGCCATCACAGTTCATGGAAGAGTCGTTTCCTTCAGTCGCGTCCGTACTTATTCTTTGCTAACTGCACTCCGACAATGAGTATGTAAACTCTACTGCACTTAAAATGTTTTTATGCCTCGCCCAAATCACTCCAATGCTGCAATAAACTGCTCTGTTACTTACATACTGAGAATTCTTTACAAAAATAAAAACAAAAAATGAATTAACATTAACACTTACAAATTCTAAGTAATAAAACCGGCCCCAATATAACCAAAATACAAATACTATTTAAGTGATTACATTAACATGACCAGGATTTAAAGTTAAAATGCCTGTAATAATGGCTCAAACCTACAATGTACAACTGGTATCACAAAATAGGAGTACCTTAATACACAGACAGTTCTAAAATAATTTGTTACTTGTACTGTGACCTTGTTTGTGATAACGTTATTCAACAACATTTCTCCATTCTCATCAACGAGCGAGGTGGCGCAAGTGTATCACGTTGCAGGAATCATGAGGAAGAGGGTGACACGGATGTCTGCAGCTCCAAGCCTGTGGATTCTAGTCTAGAACTCATAGCAGACGTACACAAAAATAAGACACTGTTAAAAAAAAAAAAACAATAATAAAGAGTTTTCCTTTTGACATCCGGTGGGATTGTATATTACGATGTAATGTTCTGCTTTACTGGTTAACTTAGCAATTCACTAGAAACGTTCTGTATATTTAAGCTGGGTAAATTGTACTAAAGTATCTATGATCAAGGCCTTGTTACGGAGTTTTGCAGTGATTTCGAAAATATTTTTTTATTGCTACCTAATACACATATCAAAATTTCCCTGCACAGTTTTGACACTTATAAGTTATAATTTGTAGCTGAATTTTTTTGTAGAATTATACTGAACGGTTTTTTAGATTTCGTTACCCAAAGTACCACGTTTTTCGTCGTGAAAATAAGCAAAAATGAAGAAAATTGTTATTATTATTTTTTTTTTTTTTTTTTGCTGGCGAATGGTACATTATTTTTAAAAACGCGTCCACAGTATTGTGCATCGTGTGATTGCACATTGACTCAAATTTTTTTCAAAAGTTTTGGTTAAAAAATATTTGCGTTATTGGCACCAGTCTGAAAAAAACTCGGGAACAAGCTCTTAATGCATTGGAATTCAGAATGCATTGTCTTCTGACATACCAAGTATTTATGGGTGAGGTAATATGTCCTCTATGAATAATACAAATGCTTACTTTACTCCAAATTCTCAACAAAGTCCTGAGATAAACCAAAAGAGCATTCAAAGATGGACGGGTGATTTTTAGAATCGTCTCATTATCTGTTTAAGACCGAGTTTTAAGTTTTTTTTTTTTTTTTTTTTTTTTTTTTTTTGCTTACCAGTCAACAAAATGTAGTGAGACATGTATTTGTACCATATAATTCCCTCTTTAAAGAGGATGCATGACTTTTCATATATGCTTGAAAAAATTATATTCGCTAGATCAGTTACATAGGTTTCCTGTTATTTTTAATATTTGTGATTTCTATAACTGTAATAATTTAAATCAACTTTAACTGAATGCTCGGTTATATTTTCCCAACGCTACCACGAAAAGGGTGGGAATAGACATTAAATGTGCTATAGTTATTTTAACTCCACACACTTAAGGTAAAGTATCTCGTATAGCGAGTGTTCAGTTCTTCATAATCTGCCTGAAGTAAAACGAATACATTTAAATGTTACAGCCAATGCTGCTTTTAAGAGCCTCCCTTAATCGCCGCGAAGTGCTGTTAAAAAGAGAGGCGTCAGTGTTCCAACTGAGAGTGACGGTTTTCAGAAGGTACACCCACTTGCTGTCGATGTGTGTGTTGGTGTGTGTACGTGTGTGTCGGAGCAGGGCAGGGGAAGACATACAGGCGGGCAATTCACTGCAGGCTTGCCCAGCGCGGCTTGTCAAATATTTACAGCGCTCGTGCAATTAGTACGGTCCAGTCGAGCGTTAAGTGAGAGCTTGTAAATGATGCAGGTGTGCACTCAGGTTCGATGCAACTGGCTCGTTGCTACTGCCACACGGATCGGCCATCCAATTAGGTATTAGGAACGGAAACATACAAAATACACACGTTTAGAACATGTCAGCGCATCGTCTCGTTCCAATGATTTGGAAAATTATTCAATTCATTTATACAATGCCTCGAGAGCGGATGATAATACGGACACAACTGGTGCAAGAAAATAAAAGCAGACACGCAGCTTATTGCTTCGAGTTTAATAGGAACTTGAGAACTCATTTGACTTTTATGCTGTGTATTTAATATTTTGAAGCTAACTCTCAACACATATAAATAACACATCTCAATAGAACCAGGAATTCACAAATAATTATGTAAAGAAAGAAACAAATGTGATGACAGTATCTAATAACAGTTGTGTATTTAAACATCACAAATAAAAGAAATATTAAACATTAAACTTCTTCTGCTGATTTCAATTACAATACGTTTAGTTAGTCATGTATGGTTACTTCTCTATTACAATAATTATTATTAGGTAAAAACACTGATATTTTCCCTATATCAAACGATGGAATCATAATATATGCAAATCATGTGGATGTCACAGCTAAAAAGCTGTGTGACGATATTTTAGTCAGCGCTTAACAGCGAGATTTTCAGCACTGATGAGAGATGATATGATGCTAGAATGGAGCAGCATCGAAATTAAGGTGTGGGGGAAACGGAAGAACCCCGAAAAAAATTCGCCGATTAACGGCATCATCCAGCACAGCCCAAATACTTTGAGAAACAATTTGGTAAGAGAACAATGTGTACTGGACGACATATTTTGATAATCGTATAAACAATGATGCTTTTTGAGCGAGTTGATTCATAATTGACACTATTCATGTCATGTTTGAAGTGAGCCACTAAAGAATCTTATCATAAAATTGTTTACATATTCACCAGCTATTTATAGTAGTGAATAACTTTGGAGAAATCCTGCAGTTTCTTTGGATTGATAGGATGTTTTCCAAAATAAACGAATACATACGGAAGTTGCACAACGTCGTGTATCTTTAGTCAGCTATTGCATTTGTTGTGCACTCAATTTTTGTTTCATATTTTGGTGTTAAATTTTTGTTTGCAATCTATTGGTGTGTGATTGCTAAAGGTTCACTGTAAGAGAGGCTATATTGCATTAACTGCGCCAAATAAAGTCGATTTATTATTACCATTATCATTGGCTCAAAAAGAAGTCGTTTCTGGGGGCTACTACCAATTAAGTCTAATATTAACTATACTTCTTTTCACGTCAACTTCAGTGAATTTTTTGACAGTTTTATCGACACTTATTGTTTTTTTACACGTGTGATACAATTTTAGCCAACAATATAACACTGTAAGAGCAGTAAACTCAGTCTTCCATTGTGACAAACGTATCTCGTAAATAGCAAATGCTCTCAGAACTGTCCAATTTTACGGATTTTATGTGAAACTGAGTAAAACAGTTTAAGCGTATCAGTTACCTGAGAATATGTTATAATCATCACATAAAAAAACTTCAAACTGAGTGTAGGCGAGTGTGAAATTAATTTTTAACTCAAATGCGTCGCTGGACATGATTTCCACCGTAGTGTTTAACGTCTGCAGTATTACATTCCGTTTTCTGTTACCACGTTAGTACCGGGGGATGTATATTTCTCTCTCTCTCTCTTTGAAACTATTTCGTTAGAAAAATTTTATTTCTGTCAACCTTAGACCAATGAAATATTCTATTGTAATGAATGCACGTTTGCGTTTATGTATGTAACCATGTTAATCAGCCTGTATGAGTGTGTAGATCCGTCTGTGTGCGCGTAAACTGTCTTTGTGTAAGAATATGCTTTTAGGTGTTCGACTTATTACAGATTGTAATTTTATATTTTTTATGAGTAAATTTGTGTATGTATGTATGAGTATATATGTGAACGTATGTGTGTGGTATGTATGTGTGTATGTGTGTGTGGTATGTATGTGTGTGTATGTCTGTATGTTTATATATGTGCATATGCATATTTATGTAAAAACATATATATTTCAATAATAGTTGATGTTAGATGTAGTTTAGTTGACTTGATCATAACTACTTAAACTTATTGTTTTTTTTTTTTACTTTTTTTTATCTTAGATGCATACTGTTACTTTATCGTTTCGTTTTTTTTTCTTCTCCCTATTGTCATGGTAGAAGTACTACAAGAGTTCTTGTTACATTACTATAACAAATATCATCATAATGTTTTATGTATGCAATTTTAAGTACAATTTATTTCCTATTGTTTGTGGTTAAGTGTAAGAGAAGGCGACAATGCCTTAACTTCGCCACAGTGAAAATAAAGACGATTTATTATTATTATTATTATTATTATTATTATTATTATCACTTTGCCTTTTTTGTTTAGACGTATATGTAAAAGCCGCTCTGTGCTGGAAGACAGCAAATATAGCCTAACAAAGTCAAGTACACAATACCTTGAACAGCAAATTTCTTTTTCGGCGAGCTTTCTTATTTCCTTTCATTCCTGGCGTCTCGACTCGACGCTAGCGACAGCAGGAGCTCGGAGCACAGATCCGCGGGGAATGTGCTGAGATGGCCGGGGAACGGAAATTGGCGCGAGAGGGGGCGAAGGGATAACAAATTAGATGGCGAACGAGGATGAGGGGGAAGGGGGGGTAAGAGGGTAGAGGTAATCCGGGCACGTACAGCCCTCGAGTGAGCTGAATATGAGAATATGTGGACGAGCACAACTTCTCTCCCACGACCGCTGACCTCTGATTAGCGACGACATGGCAAGATGGCGCGCTTTCTACGACCTGGTTGGAGCAACCTGTTGCTCTCCGCAACTCCTCCAGCCGATGAGGCAAGCCGAAGATACCCAAGACAAAAACGTGCCTTCATTAAGGTGCTCGCCTGCGTAGGCCGCCGACCTTTGAGTAGAGCTTCGATAGACAGACAATTATTCCAAAACTGTTCAAAATACGTGAGCAAAACCTGCATTGAAATAATATTAAAAAAAAGTTACATGGCGCGCGTATGCCCCAATCAGGTCCTACAGTAATCCTCGCAGTCGAAAATGGAACAAACATGTGCTTTTGATACCATTTTTTAGGTATTAGCATCTTGATACAGAATCATTAAAAATTATACCTTTCTTTAATACCGCATGTCCGTAACGTCATGGCGCACTTTTGATCGGATGGTGCACTTATGACCGGTCACAGGAAAGCAACAAAAGAAAACACAGATGTGAAATCTGCACCGAATAAAAGGAAACCTCTCCAAGTTTCTGTATCAATATGTGCATGTGCGTGCGCACACAGGTGACGACGCAACACCACGAACTATACGCAGCAGCCGATCAGTCGTGCCTCATGACTTCACGGACACACTGTATTACTCTTGTAGAAATGAAAGTCACCACTGAATGCTTCCTGCAGGCGAGCTACAGGAGAGAAGACTGCACGCCAGTTCAGTGACTCGCGCAAAGAGGCGAGGGTCAAGTGTGATGGTCTTGCTTTGTCGCCCTTAACGCTGCCGCACTATTAGGCCCCGAATACACCAAATACGTCCACCCAAGCGGCCATGTTCAGAAGTATGCAATATCGTAACTGTGACACATTTCATACAGTATTATTAGAATTTAAGCTGTAGCAACTCCTACGCTATTTCTAACAAACCGCACAAAATAACTACATATCTTTCAGGAAGATAAAGCAATAGACCCTAAGGTAACTTGGAAGAGCATATCAGCTAGGGTATGATGTCATCGTACTTTTTTTTACGTTCGTCAATTGTTATTTAAATGTTTTTAAAAAAAACTTAGAGCTCATTATTGATACAACTGTCCAACGAAAATAGTGTTCTATCGTAATGTTTTTTTTAATTTATTCAAAAATTGTGGCTTTAAAATTCTAAAAGTGTTGCATTTTTCACCGAATTGCCTTATATTAAATACTAGCTGCCCCGTTGCGGCTTCGCCGCCCGCGTGTACTATACAAAAGAGTAACATTCAATTACACATTAATTGATGGTGTTGCTAAATTCTCTGTATAGCTTATCATTTATTTGCGAATTACCTTAAATTGGTTTGCCTATATTTACGTACGCAAACTTTAAACAAAAGACCATGTATCCTGAAATTACTTTTTAGGCATTTACGTAAGCTTAATTTTAAAGCAAAAACCACCTCGATAACTCAAATGGTTCAGGAAATACGGATGATTAATTGAAAACACGTTTCATTTATTTACCAGCTTTCAAGGACGAATTTTGAAAAATCCTAAAACTACTTTTTATACATTTACATGAGTACCATTCTGATGCAAAGATCACCTCGATATCTTAATTGGTTTAAGATAAATAGAAGATTTATTGAAAACAGATTTAACGGCTTTTCATCCCCCTTCATTTCTGAATTCCGAAAAATCGAAAAATTATGAAATATACATGTTAGGCACAAGTATGAGAGTAATTCGAACAGAGGAAAACATGTTGCGGACACAATACAGTATTGCTAAGGTTACCCTACTTGTTTTATAACTTTTAACCTAATCAGATGGTAAAAACAACAAGTAGGAGAATAATTTAAACAGAGGCAAATGTGTTACGGGCACAAAACAATATCGATATATTTACCCTACTCGTTTGTTAACTTTTAACAGAAGACGTTAGTTCCTAGAACCAAGTTATTGTAACTGTAACGAAAAGTGATTGGTGCTGCTAGTGAAAAACTTTGTTAATTTTGCAGCAACATGTTTAGTAGTTGTTAATATACTTCGAGACGGTATTTTTAACCATTTATACATTTGCAACAACAAACCATTCTGTTCTTATTACAGAGAAGATAGTTCCTTCAACAGAAAAACGAGCTACAAGATTTTGATTGTTCCTCAGACGATAAATATTGTAATAAAGTACAGAACAATCGGTTAATGTTACTAAAGTCTTGTTGTTGCTACCATACAAACTTATTACAGAACAGTTCTGTAAATATCTGAGTGATCATTTTTCTCAATGTATGTAGGTAGGTATTTATGTAGGTATGTATGTAGGAATGTATGTAGGTATGTATGTATGTATGTATGTATGTATGTATGTATGTATGTATGTATGTATGTATGTATGTATGTATGTATTTATGTATGTATGTATGTATGTATGTATGTATGTATGTATGTATGTATGTATGTATGTATGCAAGTCTATAAAACGCTAATAGTTTTAGTGCAGGTGTTGGCAAACTCGCATAAAATTTTTGTATGTGCTCTAACAGACATTTACCATTAATAAATACGTATTTTTACAGCCTACCATTTGGGAGCGATGAACTCTATACTCAGTGTTCGTTAATCACAAGACAACGTGTGTCTTAAATCGGGATAGAAAAAACTGACTGCCAGGAAAAAGTTTTTCTTGGCATGGCCTTGAGAAGTACCCAACTTATCGTTAACAAGCTGTAATCGACGTCATGTAAGACGCAACTTTTTAAATAAAGAAATGACGCAGTATCTTCACTTTAGGTGAAAACCTCATAAGACTTTAAAAATTTACAAAAATTTCTATCATTTAATTTTGCTATGGATTTCTGTGTAGCATTAACTTAAAGCGGTGCGTAACTCGGATACTTAGACAAGAATTGCAGAAATACAGCTTTGAAGTAGTTTCTTCATTTGGTTTAGACTCGTAAACAAGATAAGCCTACCTGAAAATCAAGTTTTTATTTCCTGGATGTTTTTGGATAGCAGCACACACTATCTATAGAAATTTTCAGATCTCCCTCCGTCACCTTTTTTGTATATTAAAGTCTTAACTATTTCAACTAAGTCTGCACTACTCCACTTGTCAGTACGTTGCGCAATTTCTTTATTTTTTTTTTTCCACGACTTGATAATTTGGGCGACCTTTAGGGATATCCCTTGCTAAATGTTATCCCCATGCTATATTTTTTGGGTCGGAAGTTGCACCGCTAGTGTTGGATATCAGCGAAGCAACAATGATCTTTGAAAGAGTTGTGCAATGGGAGTGCACGGCTGGATGTTGTTATTACATTCAGACAAGTTGCCAAGTTTTAGATTTTGAAAGCAAACTTCACTTCGTTATCTCAGTTATTTTTTTTTTTTTTTGCGAAAATATGGCACAGGTTATCGTCAAAGTAATGCAAAGCAAGCCAGAGAAGTTAACGCAAAGTTGGTACAAAAAGAAACACTACAGAAGTTCCAAATTACTGTACACAAAGCATGCAACATCAGTTGTATGTCAAATTTATCTTAAGAGTGCGTAGTAGATAAATAAAACTAAAAAAAAAAACATCAATTGATTTCTACGTTTTTTCGAAGCCAATATGTATAAAAAACTAAATGACAATCCTAGATAATAATATTTGTCAAATTTATGAGTAAATATTTATTCACATAATTACTAATTACTTACGCGTGATCTCTTGCGTCGCAGTTAAATGCACGAGGTTCCGACGTCAGAGATTGTGCCTCAAAAGTTCGTGACACTGGACACAATTTTGTTTAAAACGTTGACTAAAACTGTTGTCTAGGATTGCTACTGTTTAATTTTCGCAAATTGGCTTCAAGAAACGTACAGTCATAGACTAATGCTTTTAGCGTTGAATTACGTACCACGCCCTCTTAAAGCAACTTATGATATGCAGTCACCAAGGAAGTGACTTTCTTTACTCAGAGCTACTATATGTGAGGGGGGGGGGGAGTAACCCCGTAAGTCTCAAGTAACCTTCGTTTACAGTAACATAAGTAACTCTCTATAGGCTGCGCTTGTGGTGGCAAAAAATCGATAGCGTGCTAAGGGTGCCGCTGACCGGCGTATGTGATGAAGTATCACTAGTAGGGACATGCAAAATTCGCTTTATTTTCTGACACTGTATTAGACTCCAAGTAGCTGTAGCATAGTTCGTCGTCCCCCGGTGATCGACAACGTCGTGCCTGACCGGATATGCTGCTGGCCAAATGTTCCATGGCAGGGCAAAGTGGTCACACACGTGAATGACATCACTGTGCTGTTATATGGCCAATGGACACGCGGATAGTACTCTGTCGTGTATAAACCAGTGAAATCTAGTCTGTCACCAAACATGCACTAACGCAAATTTTGCGAGTACCGAAGTATCACCTATATGCGAGTAAGTCACTTAGCTGGCGTGCAGTTCTTAACAGTTATTGTTTTTCTCACTGAACTTTAAGCGTTGATCACATTATTTTATTTGTTGGATGTACTTTGTAGTTAAGCCCAACGCAAGGTTCTATCTATGTATCTTTCGAATCCTGTTGGTATTTTCCAGATACAGGAGCCTGAAAAAAATTATATCCAGATACTGGAGCCTGAAAACGTTCTTTCCAGATACGGGAGGCTGAAAAATATTTATTTTTGCTGTGCCCGAAAATCATGATTCTAACAAGTGTTCTCAATTTTTAAACTTATAACCTAAGTAGAGACCTGAAAATTTTGCGTTTTTATTTGGGTACACGATAGAATTCCAACAACCGTACGTTTGCGTCACTTTCGCAATTGACATTTGACTTATTTGACACGTCCTGGAAGTTTCTGAGCCAATGTAATTAATGCAGACATATACCATTTAACAGCAAGCAGCTGACGAGCATCTGCCGTCTGCTTCAGTTCATAAATAGTCTTGCAGGCTAGCCTACAGGCCAGTGAAACTGCGATTTTTTCTGGTCTGTAGTTACAAGGATATTGTTGAGTGAATATGATATATTATACATATATGCTTAAAAGGAAGTATACTTGCAGCAATTTTGTGGGACTGAAATGTTGGAAAGCTGACATTCATTCATAACATGCATTGTTTGTATAACGCAAGGCGCTTAACTTACGCGCAGTATTTCTGACGGCTATTCACCTGGACGTATCGTCATCGTTGTCATTCATCAGTTAATATAAGATATCTGCAGACTGGAGAAGAAACAGCCTAGATATGTCACAGGAGTCTGTCCATGTAATTTAATTCTGATTGATGAAGAGTATTCACACAGGATGGGAGTTTTACCACACGATTTCCACATGAACACATTGTGTTTCTCGCTTAGTATATAATCGATTATCTATTTCCATATTAAACGGGCTATGTCATCTCTGATTCTGTGCCGAAGTTCTTACTCACGACAGGTGTCAATATCATTCACATAACCCCACACAAAGAAGTCAATTAGTGTCAGATCGGGCGACCGTGGAGGCCTAGAGATGGGGCCATAGAGACAATTCAAGGACAGGGAAAATGTCCACACATTCCTACAACACATACTATTTTTTGATCAGGCTGATTTCACACGTCGTGAGAATGCTAATCGTCTGAATGACAGGCTATGAGAATCGGAACAGAAACATACTAATATGCAACACGGGAGATCGTCCCAAACAGAATGTAGTGTGGGCTTCTGCACGAACGCCCTAGTTTTTCTTTGCAGAAACACCGTCACTGCCACCGTATACCAGAGGCGGATTTCTAAAAGGGGGGGGGGGGGAGGCTACCGGGCTAAAGCCCTTCTCGAAATCGTATCCAACATTATGTAGCCAAAGTATGGCCAGTCGTCTCAAGGAAACTGGAGTTTAGTTCTACGATGATCCAAGTACATTTAATGTGTCAAACTTGTATGTATGGTATTTTTAATGTTCTGTAACAGTAAACAACCACACTTTTGAGATGGCTGGTATTTTTTACAATCCATAAAGTGACGTAATGCCCTCTCCCCATCAAAAAAAAAATACGTTTCTAAATCTGCCACTGCCGTATACTTGGACATGTTGGAACAGTTTATGCTCGCTCCAGTACAAAGTACAAGAACTGTAGTCAATAATCGTTTTCTAACAGGTCGTAGCTTCTCTGCACTGGGCACATCTTGTGCGCGAACTTCCGAACATAAATTTTCTGGTCGTTGGTTTGGTCGATATGGTCCCATCTCGTGCCCTTCAAAGTCGCCTGACACGACACCTCTAGAATTCTTAATGTGGTGTTACACGAACGACCTTGTTTGTCGTAAATCTTCAAGAACATTGGTACAGAATCAGACATGCCTTTGCTATATGTTATGCTGTAGCACACATGGGCAGAAATTGATCAGTGATTAGACGCTATCCGAGGATCACAAGGTGCTCATGTGGAAGTCGTGTGACAAAACTCCCATTTTGTGAATATTCTCCAGTAGCCAGAATTAAAATTATGTAGACAGACTCCTGTGTTACAGCCAATTACTTCTGTGGCATTTCTATATGTATATCCTGTACATCAATTCGATACCGCAGTTTGTAGCCGTGTGTAAATGCCAACATCACATTATTTCGTAGTTTTAAAGTCAGGAGTACCCCATTTGAAATAAGTCATTTGAGAAACAATGTAAGTCAATTTTTTAACAAAATGAGCTGTGGGTTTTGTAATTTTGTACAGAGGTAGTCAATGAAATATAACGTTTCTCAAATAAACTCACAGTTCAGAGCTTTGCTACACTCGCAAATAATGTTTGATGTGGTTTAATATTACGTGTGTTTATCTCTGTACTAAATTATAAAACCTAGAACTAATTTT
This sequence comes from Medauroidea extradentata, assembly GCA_003012365.1. NCBI lineage: Eukaryota > Metazoa > Arthropoda > Insecta > Phasmatodea > Phasmatidae > Medauroidea > Medauroidea extradentata. The sequence goes on along the minus strand of PNEQ01101224.1, from coordinate 57,433 downwards.
GGCAGAAAATTTACTTTTGTTGTTTCTCAACTGACTGCTTTATTTATTAAAATATATAGTTTACCATTCACGAATAATATACCAACATATTTCAGCATTTTTGTATTTATATATTAATTTTTATATAAAAAAGAATTAATAAAATGGAATAGGATTAGCAATTATTATTGATATGATCGGTGACGCATATAAAAGCTTCAATATTTTTATTGCCTTTATTATTACATGTTCAGTAATTTATGAAATTCATTAGCAATAATTCCTTTTTTTTTAATCACGAAATTGTTTGAGCAGTTGAAATTAAAAATTTAATCCTGTTTAAATATTCATTTATTTGGTCATACAAACTGTACGAACTGAATATGTATAAAATTTTAAAGCGTATAATTTGAAAAATTAGTTATTAGCTACAGTAAAATGTTGATTTTAAATAATAATGTGTAAATATAAAATACTTGAGAGCAGAAGCGGAACTAGCCCTTGCCGGGCCCTTTGTCAAAGACAAAGGGGCCTTTGGTAAGTTATAACGAAATATTTAAAAAATTATCCCGGCATTCAGAATTTTTCTATTACAGTCACAACATTTTTCACTTCATCAATATTAACATTAACAGAAGACAAAATTATCAAAGCTAGGGAAAAATGTACGATACCTGATAACTAACATAAAAATCAAAATGAAATTCCTTGCATAAAAATGTCAATCAGAAATGTCACTTTATAACCTAACAAAGACAATCTCTACTGCATTGTTAAAATAATGCAGTTACGGTACGCTATAATGTTATCGAATGCGAGCAGTGAGTAGGAATAAATAACATTTACCGAAGTCTGCAGGCCTGTAATGAATTATACAGCAGCGTGAAACAAGGGGGAGGGGGTAATATACTGTAAAAGAAATACAAATATTTATATGATAATTTTGTCAGAAGAGAAAAACATAATCTGTTGCGGAATATTAACGCCTGGCTCTAAGCCACCGATTCTGTATAGACATAATCATCAAGGCTTCATGTCCGCTGGTTTAAGGGGAAGAGATAAATGCTAAATTTAAAGTATCGATTTTCTGCAATAACTTTCTGGCAATGTTGAGGCATAGAAGATATTTGTGATGAATTTTGGAGATCGTGACAGTGTTATACGTTCACATTATATTGGACATTTAAACATTCTAGAAAGTTAATCTACAATTCCCTTTGAATGATTTTGAATGACAAATGAATTAAATATTCCATTACTATTTATGTCAAGCAGTTTATCCAGAATATATCCTACGTCTTGTCGAAGAGAACATTTTGATAGACCTAATACAAATTGAAAAAACGTTATGGCTCTAAAATTTAAAAAAATAAAGAAAATTATCTAACACGCCTCTTATAAAGTTGCCGATAAAGGCATTATTTCTGCCTCTCGTTTAACGAACACGCAGTTGCAGATCTGTCTACACATGACTCTGAGCAGTTGCTCGGTTCGCCCGTGTTTGGAGTCGCCACAGCATGAGAGAGACAAAACAGCGGGAAACTGTTTTATGTAAAGAACTGAGGCCCGTTTTCACCAACCTCTGTTGAGTATTTAACATTTGTTAAAGAGGAATAACAGAAGATTTTACAAGTTAAATCGTCTGTTAACCATCTTTAACATATGTTAAATGGTTAACAGAAGTTGGTGAAACCGGCCCTGAATATTTTAGTTACACTGAAATTTTATGATGATATAGAAATTAAAAATCATCGAACCTTGATATATCCAATTCTCACGTAGCCTATGTGATATTGCAGTATAATACGGTAAATATACAATGATGAGACATACTTCTTCACTTGATAGTAACATAACATTATATTTATATTTTATTAGATGAAAATCTGATTTATAAATGCTAACAACTAACAACATAAAACATTGTTAATTTTCACAAGCTTTAAACATTTAATGATGACTTACCTGTTTCAAAATATCAACATCGTAAAATTCCAGTTCTCTGATACAAGTACTTAAGGGCGTCGCCTAACAAGCGCTTAAAATACGTTGCAGAGTGTTCGTAAATACGTTTTTTTTTTTTAAAGAAATCATTCTACACGTGCCCACTGTGCCAACGTATAAAAAGAAAATACACTTCAAACGATGACCGAAAGATAGGTTCAAAGCATTAAGTAAATATAAAAAGCATTTCGGAGCCCCTCAAAATGGTTAAAAACAGTTTTTTTTTCAACCTGCTATATCTGAAAAACGACTACGGAGATTAGTGTAAAACTACTCTAGTAACATGCAATGGACTTTGCTTAAAATTTTCCACTAATAAAAGGATGGGGTCACCCCTGAAAGTGTTAGTCAGGTGAGTGATCTACGATACCACTGCACGCCGTTACAGTGTCTAGTGGTAGAGACGATATCATACCAGACGTGCCGGTCAACGTCGCCTTTGGCGCCGTGCATCACTCATACAAACACACGGCGAGATGGTAGGCGCCTTAAGGACGTTGGACCCGTAAAAATTCAAATTTTAATATTTGTGCCAAACACTGTTCAACTTTTACACATAATATAACATGTCATTTCCCCGAATAAAAAAAAATTAGGGCCCATAGTTTTAGCATACTCACCTATCAAAATCACAAAATGGCGGTTGCGGTGTAGCCAAAATAATAAAAAGTAATTAACTTGCAGAAACAAGATAATTCATATCGATACTCAATGATGTTAACTACTTCAAGACACTTTTGTAAACACAAAGCGATATATTTTTGTATTTTAAAAAAAATTTATGAATATGAGTAAATTTTTGCATAACTTTTCGGCTACTACTGAAATATTCAAAAATAACTTTTGTCAAACATGTCATGAAATGCATTGATACACTGACTTTAAGTTCCCGTAATTTTGAATTCATCACTTAATTACTTTTTTTGATTTTGGCTGCACCGTAATGGCCATTTCGTGACTTTGATGAGTGATTTTGCAAAAACTATTGGGCCTAATTTTTTTTTATTTGGGGAAATGACGTGTTATCTGATGTGCAAAAGTTGAACGGTGTTTGGCACAAATATAAAAAAATTAAATTTTTCGGGTCAAACGCCCTTAATGCAGATAAACTTTCACTATCCCACATAAGCATTAGAATATTTTTTATTTATTGTATACCATTTTTCTAATATTTCAGTTTCTTCCCATGGTTTCAGTGTCACTTGAAATCGATCCAGAATAGGTGCTTTCCTACAAGGCGTGGACTATTATTACGTAAAATACTGTACTAAATATTGCCCAATTTCAAACGATAAAGCCGTAAAAAATACCAGAACAACACCAGATCATCAACAAAATCCTCTAGCAACGAATCATGAAGTCTCACAAAAACGACAGTACATTGTAGTACCGTAAAAAAAGAAAAGCCTAAATGGAACGTGGTTTGCAGGGTGATATTTCAGTTTTGCATCAATTTTTTTTTTTTTTTTTTTTGCAATTCCGAAAACCACGATCTACTACACATTAGAAACCGCCTAGCAGTAACGGAATCCTTCCATTCGTTAATATTTGAAACCTGCCATTAAATTGAAAATGGATTTCAATTCGGGAATGCGGCAGCGAGAGAGGTAGGAAGAAAAGTGGGGAGAGAGGAAACAGGACGTAGAAGGGGGAGGGCAGGGGATGGTAATAATAAAAATATCCATAAAAGGCTTGTATTTCAGCGAGTGGAGCGTGAAATGGCCGCGGGCAGCAGAGATGACTGCGGACTGGAATGCGAGCCGGTATAGTGCAAATAACGGCGATCTCGCGTCTCTCGCTACTAGACGTCTCCGTGTCATCACGTGGGCCTGGTATTCATAACCATACTGCTTCAAAAAAATGTCCAACCAATAACGTCTGACGGTTTTAGCACACTTTGTTTGTGGTCAGTACTTCAAAATGTGAGACATAATTATTTTACTTTTGTACAATGAAAGGCGTTATTTTATTATTATTACCTGTTGTTCAGAAACACCATGTATATGATAATTAGAGATTATGTTACATCACGGTAAAACTTGACTGTTTGCTGGATTTCAACACACGTTCAATTTACTTGGACTTCAGCTTGTACTTGGAGCTATTACCCTATTTGACTTAGCCAATAAGAATCCTGATATTTAGAGATGATGGTGTATCGCGGGAAAACTTGACCCTTTGCTGGATTTCAACATACGTTCAGCCTATCATAAGATTACTGTCTTTCGCTTGCACGTGAAGCATTTACCGCATTTGACTGAGCCAATAAGAATTCCGCTCTTGTAATATTTGGTGTCTTTTATTGGTCTGCAGACAACTACAGAGTGTCAGACGTATATCACCCAATCATACATGTCACAAGAAACTACAGTGTTTTCAAGGGTATGCTGACACAACAAATTTTCGCGATATACCATCATCTTTACCGATATTGATGCCTGTTATTGATCTGCACACAGCTACGTTGTATCAGAAGTATATCAACGAATCACATTTGTTGCAAGAAACGTTTTCAAGGGTACGTTGACACAAAACATTTTCGCGATATACTGGCCATAATCAAAACTGCGATATGTCGCTAACTAGCACCATGTGAGGCTATATTGTTATACAGGCTAGAGTTCAAAATATGCCAAACCGGCCAGCAATTTTATTATTTTTATTGCCGCACAAAACACTGCTCAAGTCCTTCTACTGGACAATCAATGGCTCAAAGGTTACAATTGACGTATTTTGGCGGTTGAATTGGTAACATATTTCAGGACCAGGGCATTTTTGCGACTATGGTAGCAGTAGTGTTTGCAAACAAACTGCAAACAAAGTGCAAGCAGTTTGCTACTGTTTACAATTTTTGGCTACTTCAGTCGCGCGGTAGGTAGCAAGGTTCGTTTACAGAGACAAGATGTAGTTTGGTAATTTCTATTTGCGTATACTGTCATACTTCATTAATATTGGCAGGACTGGATTTCCACTTTTAGAGATTTTATGTAAATTTGTTCGCGTTGTACTACACCATATTCTCATTAACATATGAAATAATAATGTTTATTATTAATCAACTTTTATACAAAAACAAACTACGCAATTCATGTTCAAAAATTCTAAAATTGTTAACTACTACATTTTCTGATTTGCATATCATGAAAATAAAACTTTGAATATGAAGGAAACATAAGATAAAACACTGACTGTACATTTTTTTTTGCTTGAAAATGCTACAATTTTAAAGAACGAGATTTGGTGACCGTAAGTTACTTTATGTTATTTACCAATACGAGTTTATTCTTCACAAGTGACTACATAAAGACTTGACCATAATTTTTCTCGTCACATTATTCTAAACGATGCGTTTGTGTTTAGTTTATTGATCAGACTCTTCCTGTTTTTTGCCGACAAATGTTTTTCCAACCATTAAAATTATGGACTGATTTGCTGAAAAACATCGTTTTCTGCTTACAAAGATGTCAATATATGTGCACATTACATTTCTATGTCTGACTAAACTTAAGCAAAAGGCAATTTTGAAATTCCCGCACGACTCAGCCAACTTCGGTAGGAAAGTGTTCATTTTCATGATCGCTCGCAAACGTTAGTGTTCCGTTGCAAACCCTTGTGACCAGCATGTTACCGACTCAACCGCAAAATAAAGCCAATGATCGTCAATAGTGACCGTTACACTACTATAGGTGATTCGGAATAAAGTGAGCACTCAAAAAAGCTCTGATTAATTTATATTTTCCTAACGTTTATATCTTTCCGCTACAAGTAAACATAATCATTGCCACGTGCTTTTGTTTACATAGGTTTGTTCAATGTTTACATTTACATTATACTGCTCCGATAATTTTTTATAACATCTACTCATTAAATTCACGGGTGCTGAATATATGGCGTACTCAATAGTAATCTTAGTTATAAATACCTGCGAGTTAACATACTATAACACTGGTTTCTCTGCATCGACTAATTGATACAACACGCACTATCGCCATTACGAATCTCGTAAATGCGTGCGTAATATATTAATTTGTACTTCAAAACCGCCACTAAAATCACACATGACACACACAATTCAAGAATTCAGGTTCCGTTCAGCATACTGCCATGAACGACGACGACACACTTAGTAGAAATAACGTACTTTCTTAATGTGTAAAACAGAAAAAAAAAAAATGCTGTTTCTATTTCCAGATACTCAGGCTGGCGTTCATAAAACATAACAACTTACATTACTAATGACTTCACATAATTAAGCAATGATATTCATAAACAGTCACTTCTAATACTTTTGAATGTGTTTATCAGAACCCCATATTTATTACACAACGGACAAACACACTTAGCGACCCGACTCGCGTCCAACCCAAGCGAAGCGGCGGAAACCTAACTCTGATGCCATCTGTCGGTGGAATTGTTTAACTACCTCTGTGGCTCGAAGCACTAGCGGCACGTGCGAACGATAATATTGATGATCAGCGGCTCGGTTACGTCACTTTGTGCTGGCGCTAATTAAATCAAATTATACATTCAGTTGTTATGTCGATAAGATCATAAATTAATATTTTTAAGTATATTAAACACAGAGAGGTCGTTTGCATTTCATGTTCTTTCACAAATTCTTAGAGCCAGTGTTTTTTGTTGAAAAGAATTCTGCAACAATTTGTTTCAATGCCGTATGTGAACACCTGTTTCTCTGCTTCATGGTCAGTGATTGGAAGTTTATAACTTTCGGCGTCTCGGGGTCCTACCTGCAAATCAAGGACGTGTGGTGGCACGGTAACATCGTTCTGGTTGGTAGAGTCAAATGAGCCACACCTCTGCTCTATTATATTCTGCCAATAACCATGAACCAGAATTGCAGGTGTGCACGTAAGGCATTGAAACAAGTTGTTGCAAAATTCTTTTCACCAAAAATCACTAGATCTACTAATGATAATAAGAAAATACATGGACCTACATGCAATGATTTGCTACCAACCATACAAACAATAATGTAACAATTGCCAATGCAAGACTTATATGCAGCAACGGCTAATGATATTTTTCAAAGGTTAAATATTTAGTGCTAACTTTATTCCGAATGACCGATATGTGCTTAAATCATACGTCTAATAGCGTTATTTTAAATTGAATTTCTAATGTGGCAGGTTTGGACTTAAAAGTTGTCACTGTATTATAAATACGACCAAACGAGTTCTAAAAAAACTATTTAATGGTAACTAAGGCGAATAGGTATTAATTTTTGAATATTAAAAGGGGCAATATATTATACAACCGTCATATATACACGTTGAAAATTGTTTTTACTATGTGGCCTCAGTTTCCAAAACCAAAAATTACATAACTTTGGATGGTTGTAGAATTTAAGAAAATTTATTTAAGTCAATAACCATACCAAAATTATAAGTTTTTGCTTAAAAAACAAGGATTCTTTTCATAATTCCAAAAAATTAATATTTGAAAAAATCTGCGTGAATAGGGACCGTGACCATAATTATTACGTTCAAACTTTATCAAAAGTAACGGGTGAACTTTGAATTACTCCCGCGCACATACACATACATATACATACACACACACTCACACTCTCTCGCTGTCTCTTTCTCTATCTCCCACACACACCCATACTGTCTTATAAACGATCGTCTAATATGATTTAAAGTTACTCATAAGATAAAAAACTGTGAATAAAAACATTATTAAATGTTTTTCCTCCCATAAGTAGTAAAATATCGTAGCAAAAACGTAGGCACCTTAGGCCATCCTGGAAGTTGCTACAGCTAGGAACGTCACATTATTCCTGGCCTATTTAGATAAAACTTAGATATGACAGGAAACACATTTATCATAAGGAAAAACAGATGATGACTCTAACGCACACCACGCGATAGTTTGCCTTTAATTGTACACTTGCTATTTAAAAATTAAAAAAAAAAAAAAAAAAAAAAAGTGTTGCAATCGTCGGCAAATTTAAACAAAGTAATTAAACACCATCGTAAATGAAGAAAGAAGCTGAAAGTGGTACAACAGTCCAGTTCAAAGGATATACGATAATAAGAGCAGCTTAGTTTCCTTCATTAAAACTGAAGCAACAGAGCGTATGACAGAGCCGCAAATCGTATATCTTGGCTTAACATTTCTTGAGATGTAATCTAACAAGAATAACGCAAGCTGCGGCGTTTATAATTGTAATAATAATTGGTTCCTAGGCAGTAACACGACGCAATAGCTACATGGCAATGTGTAAGAGACGTCGAATACATAACTCTCAGAAGCTGAAGCAATACGAACCACTATCTTGCAAGCTTTAATATTATTCAGAAACTGATTTCATGGAATACACGAAATTATTGCGTTTACGATAATGAATTAGCATAATAACTGCCCCGAGGGAAAACAGACTAAATATGAATGTCAAAATATGTTTCACTTCTATAACAGACGGTCACTTTGAAGTGATATTATCCTCAACTAAACATTAAAATATTTGTAATCTGGTACCCTTCAGGGCAAAAAATCTACTTAATAAAATACTTAACACTGACTGACAGACAACGCACATCTTAAACCAGTGGGTCCAGAAGCATTGCATTTTGCACAGAAATTCCTCATGCAACGTAGAGGAGCACCAAAAAAAAAAAAAAAACTGTGAAATATTATTTTCAACGTATCTTCGATATATATCAAGCCCGTTAAGATATCGGGATGTTTATTTTATTTTTTTCAGAATGATTCAAACAGAAAAACACATTACACAATTTCAGGACTTTCTGAAATTTTAAAATTATGTGGGTTAAAAATAGTAAAATGTGTTTTCTATGACTTCTCGATAGCGCGTAAACCAGTTAGGATATCGAGGACCTGTTTACTTCAAAATGATGCTTACGTAAATACCTGTAAATACATTTAAGGATTTCTCGAAATTCGAAAACTAAGGGACTGAAAAGACATAAAACGTGTTTTTGCGAAAAGCCCCAATTTTCTTAAACCCGATTAAATATAGCGGTAATTTATACTTTAAATAACTACGCTCAGTTACACCGGTTCAATGCCCTGGTACATGTTTAGGTTATCTTGAAGGGACTGATTAAGAGTGGGATAAGTATTACCATCGAGAAAATAACTTACACGGAGTTACTCTTCACAACCCTATCTATAAGAAACGTGATACAACTTATTTGTGCTTGAGTATTATTTTAGTTTTAATTTTTAAGATTACTGCCGATGAAGAAGGATTCACAACCATCACGTATCGTACGCGCATATAGGCCTACAGGTAAAAGTAGAAACGCCGAGTATGCATGCTAGCATTCATATTCTCGCGTAGCGTGCGTATGTAACAAAGTTGCTGAACTTTCTACTTTGTAGTACGCTAAGTGGTAGTTATGAATGAAGCACGTGCAAACGCACGGAAAAAAAATAATTTGTGTCAGCTACAGCAAATTTTGTGGGTATTCACCCTGCAAAATTTATTTTGTGGTCACTACAAAAATAGGCCTAATTTGCAGTCACCACTAAAATATTGTGGCCAGTACAAAATGGTTTGTGGGTATACAAAATTATTTTGCAAGTAAGATTTCCTACAAAAATTTTTTTCAGTACGTAAGACTCAATTAAATACTAATTTATATTGAGAAATCATTCAGCTTGTGGTCATAAACTATTTAATTCCATTAGAAAAATAAAAAATAATGTACGATTATCTATTACCGACATTTTGCTATGACAATTTCTGCGCATGTATAGATTAAATATTGTATCTATGTACATTAATATCTCTAATACTTAACGTCTGTGCGTGTGTTCGTACGTACGTTAAGTGTGGTGGTGAATCCGCCTTAATACACGTGGCGAGGTCGTTCGAATTTGCTGATCGGGTGGTACTGGGATTAAAAACCAGCGTACGCTAAGTAATAGGTGATATATTGAATTACGTCGTAAGAAATGTCACAAGTCCCTTGAGACGCCTTCAGGCATGAACACTATGAAAAATTAATTTTTAATCACGCAATAACTCTGAACTTTGGTAGTTGCTACGAGTATTACATGCGGGCAAAGCCGCGGGCGTAAGTAAAGCTTTAATCGGTGGGTCTAAAAGCAAGACATTTTGAACAAGAGTTCCCCTCTAAGGTAGGTGAGCACTAAGAAAAGATTTTACAAAATTCATCCTCCAAGGTGGTTAAATAGGGGTTGAAAGTTTGTATGGAGGTTCGTAATTTTTGAAGTTTATGCTTTCTAATACATGCATCGAATTGCGATGAAACTTTGGTGAGCTGCTGTGTGTGCGCCCGCGAATTTTTCTGCCAAAAATGTTGGGAAGGAGGGAGGGGTAAAATTTAGTGAAACATTTTTTTTTTTCAAATCATTTATAAAACGGTCATAGACTGTTCACGACAAAGTGAACACTGCTTAAATTTTTCTTTGAACCATTTTACAACCATCTTTAATATTTTTGACCTGAAAACTTTCCTGGAACGCAAAACCAGTGTAAACATTTCACCACTCTCAAAACTTATATTTGGCCCAAATAAAATACACATTTTGGATGTTAAAAGTGTTGGGGAGTGCTCAATTTAAAGTGAACAGACTATAAACACTTAACATAATTTAACACCATTTAGTACTTTTAAAAACTTCATTGCTTCAGAAATATTATCGCATTAAATTGAAAACACCGCGAAAAAGTTGCGTGTACCAGAGACTATAGTGTCTAAACATATGTGTTTTCAGTAAAATAATTTCTATGACTCAATGGTAAATTAAAATTAATACTGACAGTAAAGTATCACAATTTAGGTTTACAAGAAAGCAAATAATAATCAAATGTTACGTAGTAATTGAATTACTTAAAATTCACCATTTTTCTGTTTATTTTTTCTCAATTCGAACAGCAAGAATCGAAAATGAATGGCAAAGTATGAAAAAATTAAACCTGCTTATTGATACCTCATCTAAAATACATCGTCATTCAGCAATAAAGTGATGCATCTAATTATCGTGACTGTGTCCACGTTACACCATTACACACCGCATAGCAGGAGGGTAGTCGGCAAAATAATATATATTGGTAGTGATAATTATCACGACAGTTAATTCGCACAACTGAAATGAAATAACTATAATAATTAAATAACTGTCTGAAATATGATATAAATATTCTTAATAATAGGCCTATTAATAATTTGTAGTAATAGGAAACATATACGATTGGGTTAAATAAGTTAGTAATAATATATCTGGCCGCTTGTCTAAAAGTGCAAATTCAATACTAAAACAAATTTAATATACTGCTTGCAAAATATAACTATATTCAGATTATATTATTTGTAAATTTACTCACAATAAAGTTTTTATCAGAAATAAAGATTGTAAACTAGAGCTGAAATTCAAAATTGAGACCAGTGCATTATAGATGATTACTCTAAAGTGAGGTTTAGACCTCGGGTAGAGAGATCAGCGTTCCTGGCAGTAAAATACATGGTACTATGATTATGTGGTCTATGGATGTATCAGTGGCTAAGACACACCTATGTAATTAGAAAGATAGAATTAACGATATGAACAAATAAGATAGTGGGTTGAGTATGCAAGTAATTGCGAGACAAATGATAACCAGGGCACCCAGCCCGCTAAAGTAGATAAATAACTTTCCACGCCAGTCGCGGCGGCCGAGTGGGCATACCACTCGTCTCTCACCAAGGCGATCCGAATTGGATTCCCGGTGGAATCGGTTCCCAGATTTTCGCATGTGGGTATCGTGTCGGACGACGCCGTTGTCCGGTGGGTTTACTCGGGGATCTCCCGTTTTCCCGCCCTTCTCATTCAGACGCTTGTCCATTCTATGGTCTCATTTCATGTCATCCTTCGAGATACACAGATTGCCTACGGGCTCCCGTCCATAAAATCTGCATTCGGGGTGCGAAACCCTGGATCTCCGGTATCCTCCTAATGCGATATATTGTTATGTATTATTTATTATTACTATTATACGCCAGTCTAAAACCTACATGTCCTTATATTTCAACATAATAACAGAAATAGTAAGTGCAACATTGACCCTACCGTATCAATACAGGCAGCTTCGTGTGTATCACACCCACTCATGGTTTTGATCATTTACTGAATGACAGTATTTCCAAATGGATTCGAATCGACACCATCGCTAATTCTTACCCACACAAGCATTTTTTACTCATAATAAGTTGTGTTTCGAAAATATCGTATAATACCCGACTGGTATTTCCGGTATACATGCTAGCTAAACAGATTCTTACAAGTGTGACAAATATGGAGTAGGCAGTGAACCCAAGGGCAGGGTAACACACCTCGAGTGACAGACTTTCTACCTGGGAGCCAGTAGGCGTCTGCTGATCCCTGCGAGATGACGTGACATTAGGCCTTACAAAGGAGCAGCGACGGTGTGCAAGGGCGGGGAAGTGGGAGTACACCGAGAAAACATCCCCGCCAATGTCCAGCATGTTTCTACCATGCGAAAAATCTGGTACCAACCCTGCTAGATATCGAACCCGGATCATCATGGTGGGAGGCGAGCGGTCTAACCACTACACCACCGCGGCCCCACACAAAGAGTGATGACATGCAACTAATAAAGAAAGCAAATTAAAGTAATTACATACCTGCGCAATTAACTATAAAATTTCATGTATAACCTACAAGTTTAATTGCAACATAAAGACAAAAATACCGAGATATACATGGAATTATGGACCAGAAGAATATTCACTTATCAAAATGTGCTGAAGAAACGGTCCTAAAATGTGTTGCTTAAGGCATTTAATTTTAATATCAAAGACAGTGTGAGTACAGCAGAGTGCGGGACATAATACTTGCTCTAAAGATGACTTCCAGGTAGCCTAAATCATTACTTTGCACATTGTGTCTTACCTACGAGTTACTCTAAACTGTTTTGTACAACAACTGTCCTTTTTGATGCTGAATCAGGGCCGCGGTGGTCGAGGTAAGGCTTCTCGCATCCCACCTAGGCAATCCAGGTTCGATTCCCGGCAGGGTCGGTCCCCGGATTTTCGCAAGTAAGAATCGTGTCGGACGATGTTGCTGGTTGGCGGGTTTCTCGGGGACCTCCCGACTCCCCCGCCTTTTCATTCTGGCACTGCTCCACACTCACGTCATGTTATCCTCACCAGCGCAAAGACCTCTATGTTATGTGCTGACCAAAATCTCTTCACTTCCCCTGATGCTGAATCCAAAACTGTTTTTAATGCTGAATCCGAAGAACCGCTACAATTTATTTGAAATGTCTTTCAAAAACAATGAGTGATTAAACAAAATAATTTGTGCACGCATCACTGCAGCACTACGTACTGGAAACCCATAACGACAAAGAATGCAATGAAAGAAATGATCCGAATTCGGATGTAACCAACCCATATATAAATAAAATAAATGAAACAAAAAGTCTACATGGAGAACTATGTCGAATCACAAAAGTATTATTTCGTATAGGATACCATTATTTATTTTATTTAGGTACGCGTATGACCTTAACCAGGCTCTGCTGGATTTTTGTTTGTTTTCTTGTATAACTACCGGTTTTTTGGGACTAAAAAGTGCTGTAATGACGTAGTCCAAAATATTTAATTTATATCAACAATAACTACGATTCAAGAAACCTGTATAAATAGTGAGACGAGCGTCTCATCATGTCAGCCTACATAAAACTGCCAGTTTTACGCCTACTTTAATTTCTGCAATTTATGTTAATATTTACGCCTGTTTTATACGTTATGCATCACCTGAAGGGGAATTTGTGAGCTTGGATTTTATTCCTACCTTGCTGTTGCATGTATGGCTGAGGTACGGCGAAGATTCCCGTCGAAGAACGATGGCTATATCAGCATGGCTGCCCCGATTATTTCGTCGTAGCTTCAATACTTCGTGCAGCTAAATGACGCGGGGCGTGTTTGCTGTTGTACTCCACGCCTTCGCTAACACTTTTTGGTCGCGATGACATCGGTGCGCCTTGCGCTCATTGGCTTGGTGTGGTCAGGGTGAACCTCGTGTCGGAGCTTGCCGAAGATTGCCGAAGCCCGGTGTTGTTTTGAACGCCCGCCTGTCTGCTGATTTCACGAGTCCCTTTGACGTCATTAGGGCGGGAGCGAAGCTTTTCAGGAATGCCAACTGTGGTTGTGTTTCAATGTGTCGCCGCATGTCCGCCTTGGCGCTGCGATTTCAACGACCTTCTCCAAGAACATTCGAGATGCTTCACCATTGGTCAAGAAACTCATGGGAGGTGGCAGAGCTGGTATATGTACTGGTGCCAGGCACAGGGAATGGCAGATATGGCTGGGCGTTAGGATGGGCTAAGTTATGTATTAATTTAATATGGAGTAGACTGTTACTATGCTCGAGGAAGGAACTATGTTATGTATAGGGGTTTTATGGCTGAATGTGCGGTCACGCAAAATTAAGAGTGTTTGTCTCGTATTAGCGGGGCCGTACACTAAGAGGGCTTAGGCCCGAGTTTCTCGGCTTTCGAGAGAATATTTTATAAAATGCATAGGAGAGTCGATATCGTAAAATCGCTTCGTAACTTTTTTGCAAATTGGTTTTACTATGCAACGTAATTTTTCGAGACAAACTGTATTATGAGTAGAGCTAATTTATCAATTAAAAGAAAATTTCGTTAATTAACTAATTAGCAACTATTTTACAGTCTTCTGACTCGACAAAATTAGAGTATGCAGTTTAAATCAGCCATAACAAAGTTACGATGCGATTTTACGATATTGGCTCCCATTTATGTTTTAAAAATAAGTGTCGTTAAATGCGAAGAAACTCGGGCCCATGCCCTTAAGGTTGTTCACCCCGTTTCTTGGCAGGTGATTTGGGTTGCATATCTTTCGGGGGTATGTTTGCAGCCTGTCATTTCATGAAGTATTATACCCATGTTGGGTGTGTTTTCTATTGGTGTTTTTTCGCGCTAGTAACAGATTTTTTTAAATATTTTTCTTGTAGCTTGAGAATTGATTTTTAGATTCGTTAGGAAGTTTATTTGAAGTCAATATGTACTTGAGAAAGAAGTAAAGTTTTGAAATCTTTATTGCAATCTGGAAAAGGTTAAATCAGACCTTGATTATACTCGGTTTTTACTTGGGGTTGTTGTTTCAATAATGTACGGATTACCATATTTATATTCTTCATTGTAATATGCTTGTTTTTTTGCCCTGTTGACATTTGTTGTACCTGAAAACTATTTTAGTCACTTTTGTTATTGGAAATTTTATATTGTTCTATTGTATTATGAATTAAGGACATTATGTATATAAAATAATTGAGAAAGTTTCACCCATATTAATAAAAGAAAAAAATGTAATTTTATATTTTAATTTTCTTTTGAAATTTAGTTCTAGCACTCCTATAGCTACCCTTTCATCTGCAAAGAATTTGTTTACCCTTTTAATTTGTATTGAACCCTAGGATTCAGGGTTTCAGTAGTTCAGCTTCAATTTTACACTAAATAGGATATTAAGATTTAAAACTGTTCTCTATTAGGAGATTTAAGCATTAAAAAGATATTATTCAATAAAGATATTCCACTAACTTGGCGGGTTAGCAACATAATTAAACTTTTTATTTAAAGAGTACTTGAAAATGTCCTAAGTATGCAATTAGTCAGCAACATAGCCCTACTGTAACGAAAGGTTACAATAAACGTCACTATTACAATATCTACTCTTTGGAGCGACCAATATTACAATATGTATTCACTGCCATAACCACTCATAATTTATACTTGCTTCATTGAATCGTGCATTTAAATGAATACCGTACAGAGAATGACATTCTGTTTATAAAATGGAAATCAAATAGGGAAATTATTAAGAACTGGGATCTTGATCCACGACTCCAATGCCTAGAGTCTGATTTTACATATTTTGTGTAAAATAAAAGCCTCAGAATGATTTTACGTTAAAAACAGCTATAGGTATAATATAATACACTTCTAGCGAAGGTACTAGAAAACTTATAAAAAGTGGCATGAAGTTCTCGGTTAGTTTCTCGTCTCTTATAAGTTGTAATTTACGAATATGATACCATTACAAAGGTTCGTCCTTGCATTAACGGAAAATAACGTTAGGTATTGAACATAAATCCCTGATTTGACTAATTTTGAATACATAAAATATGTACAAAACCTACACAAAACCGTGTGTATTATTTTAAAATTTAGTTTAATTTTAAAGAAAAAAAGTAAAATATCTGGCAGACATGTTTTGTGTTTGTGCATTTCTTAATAAATATTGAAAAGCATATTTAGTCCATCAAAACGGCGTGTATTTAACAGGCTAAAATAAAACGGTTAGACAGATACATTTGATTACTGCGTGTCGCATAAAGTTGCATAATTGGTGTGCAACAGTATGTTTTAAAAGGTTTGGTATTGATGAACGTATTGAATATTGAAAACAAGTTACTTCGTTACTCAACTCACCTAATTTAGTGACACTCCTGGAGGCATACCTTACGTATGAAATTTTACTGAATTATTTTTGTAATCCTATATTTCTAAATGAAAATGCTTACGGATATATTTATAACGTACACATTTCATAAAGCTATTTATCAGATTGTATCCAACCAAGCGTTTTAGTTCCGGAGATACGTCATGTACCTAAGTGTGTAGAGGTCACAAACTTTATTTTTCTCAGTTCAATCAAACTCAAGACAATTTGTATTCCAATTTTATACTGGCATTTCCAATTATGTGGATGTTTATATGTTCTGTGATATTACAGTAAATAATTACTATATTTAAAACTACTTAAGTTCACGTGATTTTCTGTGAAGAAATCCCAAGTATACGGGATTTTCTGTGATGAAATCTTATACTAAATTTACTGATAGTCGATTTAACAATTCGACCAATTTATGAAGCCTAAAATTTATGGGTTCAATCCTGTCGACGCGTCCAGAGCATTTATCAAGTTTGGTTCAAATGTAGTATACAAATAAGACAAAAAGCTTTACCAAGCAAACTGAGGATTAAAATACTTTGGGCTAAAACTGTATCGAAATACACAGAGATAGAGTGAATTCATTATCAATCTCAGCATAGTCTCCACTGAATCCGTTGTCTAAATGTACTGTACATACCATGTGCCAGACACTTCACACATGTTTAAAAGAAATTATACTTTTTGTTGGACTATTCACAGCACATTATCACCGCTTCTTAAATTTAAGATACAAAGGTTTGGAGCTCACATTAATAATTAGGGTAGTTTGTATGGGCAAGCTCTCTCTCTCTATAAAGTTCACACTAAGGCTAAAAGGAAAGACCAACATAAATGACTTCACCTACATCACGATTATGATGATATTTAAAGGAAAGATGAACTTGAGGGAAGTCATTGTATAGGAGATTACAGAAAGGAAAAATCGTGACCAACAAAAATCTAGTTCATAACATGAGCGCTAATTGAAACTGAATCAGCACTAGCACGGGTGTTACAAATCAAACCTGCG
Source organism: Medauroidea extradentata (assembly GCA_003012365.1). NCBI lineage: Eukaryota > Metazoa > Arthropoda > Insecta > Phasmatodea > Phasmatidae > Medauroidea > Medauroidea extradentata. The sequence goes on along the minus strand of PNEQ01101224.1, from coordinate 39,943 downwards.
AGAGGGCATTTCGGAAAGAGCGAACTATACAATAACATGATTGTAGATTGCAGACGGTCAGGCAGTGGTGAGTGTAGAAGGATTTTCTTTCTTCTGAAACAACGGTGTGGGGTGAAGGACGAGGTCCGTAATCTTAGATGACGTCACTAGGAGACCATTTTGGGTGTCGCCTTGACCTTCGACCTTTGACTTTCCCTCAGGTAAGGTTAATTCTACTACAGGTTTGAAAGAAAACGTGTTTTCTTTTGGGAGAGTTTGGCACAGGAGCAAATTCTGCTGCTGTTGTCGCTAACGGATCTAATAAAATACGAAACAATAACAAAATTTAATTTAACTCAGCTTGGTAAAGAGAGAAGTAATTTAATTTTAAAGTAAAGAGCAAACCAATTTTGGTTTTTAAATTACCAACTTCATGTAACTATACATTCACGAAAGCTCTGTGCTTGGTCAGTTTACACTTGTTACCGATACCAGCGCAGCAAGCGGCAGAAATTGTCCCTTGCCAAACTGTCAGCATAGGTATTTCTAGTCTGTAGCAGACTTAGCCTCCTCTCAGGTGACCTTAGGCCAACAAATCCCCAACACGCGGAGGGCGAAGCTCGTTGACGCGCGCGGCAACAGTTCGTAGGTATATATTCTCTGGACCACGAGCTGCCGTAGTGAAAGGCGCGCGAGGCATTAGCGCCAGGGCAGTGCTGGATGTGCCAGCTACAGCTGCCCGCACCAACACGCCGGCCAAGCCACGGGTATTTATTAATTAATAATTACAAACTTGAGGCTCCAACTCTACTTTGTTTGTAAATTATTCATAACGCGGAGGTGCGTTATTTTTTCATCTCCCCTTCATCCTGGCCTGTTCTCTCCTCTCCCCCCTCTCTCGCTATCTTCCTCACTGTGCCGCGGCCAGTTCGTTGTGGTCGCACCAAGGGCGGGTTAATGCGAGCCCTCCTCTCTCCTATATCTCTCTCTCTCTCGCCCACTCATCAACCTCTCCTCAACCAACATAGCGCACTGACGTCACAGCGACTGCAGGCAAGCCGCGGTCCACACGGAACATAATGAGATGTAGGAAATAGTGGTGCGGCTCATGACAGCAATCGTCAGTTCTGTCATCATGTTGGTCGCACTTCCGAGAGAACCTCGGACATATCCGCCTCTTGCTTACTCCTGATGGAGCATGAGATCCTTGTCCAGCAGCTGGTTCGAATTTTGAGACGGTGGCTATAACCCAAATTACACAATACGTAGTTCTTTTTGCAGGGCACAAGATGAACTAGTTGTGAAAATTCACGTAATACATTTGTTAACTCACGATGGAATAGTATGCCAAATGCTAACTCAAGACGTCTTTAAAGTCTGGCATGTCAAAGTATTTGATTAAATTTGAAACAAAAAAATTGAAATATTTTAATTTATAGCTACGCTTACATTTTAGAAATAAATTGAACTCAATTTAGTACAGAAACAAAATAACGAACCTTTTTCATACTATCCAGTTCCCTTAAGGCCATTGGTGTTCGGAAAAAAATTGTTCAACTGCACATGGTGCCTTTTAGAGTGGCCACTGTGGTTACATGCGTGAAGTTACGTGTCCTGGAAGGAAATATGGTAGTTGTAACTGTATTTATGAGGCCTTTGTGCTTAATTTCAATACAAAACATCGTTTAACTCTAGGCAACAATCTATTGGCCAAATCAAGTCACTGAGTACAGTTTTTATCTTAATTCTCTTCCTTACTGATTATATCAAATAAAACACGTGTTTTGGAAGTATGTGTAAACTACTAAGTCCTCGCAAACGCATAATAAATACTTGCAACTACCACAAAACTCTTGGTGACGGTTTATATCCAGACGCATGTTGTGTCAACATTACCACTCCGGCTGAGCTTTAGTACTATGTTACACATATTGTAGACAATTATTTGTAAATTTATCAAACCAATGCATACGAGCGTTAAAAAATTTTTTCCCAAGTAATAATAGGAGCTAAAAAAAAGTAGTAAAATGTAATCTGATGTTACGAAACTTGTGCAGTGACAGTTCTCAGCAGTTGTTCCATTTATAAGCTTAAGTGTGATAAGAGTCTTATAAAGCATATGGGTGAAAATCTTTCCACTCTGATACAGTGCAAGATGCTCCGCTGAAACGCAGTAGATGCTGCAGACAGGGTTGCGCACCTCGGCCGCTGGATCGTAGATACTGCGACTGCACAAATAATGTTTAAACAACTGAGTAACGAGACAGTACCATCGAAAAAGTTACCAATTCTGTTATTTGCTGAGAAATTATGTTACACGAAACACGTCGTAATTAAATGCAACTTGAATTAAGTTGAGACACTATATAACACATGGTGCTCTTTTCTTCAATATAAAATAATGAAATAATTTATTTCCACCAGTATTTTCACAATGAGTTTACAAAATACGTTTATATATTAAACACAGACACAAAAAATTATATCAACTCTGAAGCTACTTGAAGTTATGGTTTATCTCTCAGGGACACGCGTCTAGGCTGCATGCAAGATGTAAACAATTCACCGAAGATCTGGTCGAGAGCTTGCAGGACAAGTAACACCAAAGTAACAGCATCCAGTGATGTCGTCAGCTCCCAGTGGGTCGTAGTTCGTTTGAAAGTTCACAAGGACCAGCCCATGCAGTCTATTAGCGTGCAGAACTGCGGCGTATAGACGTTTATTTGAAAGCTTTTCAGCGTGCATGAGTAATGTCTGCTTAAAAATAGCATTCAGACGTGTACACCTTTCAGTTCCTCCACTAATTTTTTAAGCATATAATAGAACGGCCGAAATCATTGGTTTTGCAATTCTTTTAAGGTATGAAACTTATGGTAGATAATTTTTTTAAATACAATGTTTCTTTATTTTATAATTTTGTCATGAAATCACAGTGCCACCACTAAATGTCTCATAAGGGGTTTTATCGGCGAGAAGACTGCACGCCAGTTGAGTGGCGTGCGTCTAGTGTTAGGATTAGGCGTAGTAGGCATGGTGTGTGGATCTTAGCGTTAAGCATACCTAGGCTTCGAACTTGGAAATACGCCCATCCGGGTAGCCATCTGATCAGGTGACAATCCCTTGGATTCGCATGCAAATTATCAGAACCGATTCTCCAGTAACTCTCCCACTGTAACGATTGTTAAAGAAGACTGATGAAGGGGGGAGGGCGGGTTCAGCTTCGCAACAACACACGCACTGCCATGTGATCCCCCGGAAAGTGAAAGCGAAAACTCCCTCCACCGGCCGGTCTCTCCGGAGGCAGAAAATTTGGGTGAGTGGACAATGATGGCTCGGTCGCAGGCCGCTCACAATGCGTCGCCATTGTGCCACGAAAATTAAATCTTCCATGGCTGAAATCCCCATTGAAGCGGGGATTAGGAGGGGGGATGGGGGCTCCTTTGACAACAGACTCAAGGTAATTAAATCAGCCGGCGCGGTGAATACAGGTAGCGGCAGAGGCGAGGGATCGATGACGCGGTACGGCGCCTGTTGCCGCCCTGCTTCGTGGGCTTCGCAGCTCGCGCCCAAGTGATCCCCCAATCTCGCCGCCTTATCTCTCTCTCTCTCTCTCTCTCTCTCTCCACGACGTCGCCGGGGGAGGGCTACACCGCAACGTTAGGGGACGTCACACCAGCGTGCTGGAGACAACGTGGGGGGTAGTCACACCCATCATTTCACGTCCACTCCACGTCATCACCATAATGGTGGTCAGACCTCTCCCACCACGGCGATCTAGGTTCATTTCCGACCTCCACGTGTGGCGCACGTGCCGGGAGATGTTGCTCTGGCCTAGAGTTTTCTCAGGGCTCTATCTATCATTTCTCCCGACCTTGCAATCTTCCGCTGCTCCATCCTAGTCTCTCAGAAATAAAGGGTGTTCTCCAAGTTCTAGCGTGAATCCTCGACTCGACACTGGCTTGTTCTGGAATTCCCCGCTTAGTTGATGTTAGGGTGGTTTTTGAAAACCTAATAAACGAACAACTGTTACATTGTGTGCGAAATTACTCAGTGACAGTATTGCTGAACGGAACTGTAGGCATATCTAAACTTTTCCGTTGCCTCTGTTGACTTCTAAACAGAACTTAACGTTACAAAAGGAAAACATATTTTCAACATATTTGCGAATTAAGAAGTACGTGTGATAAAAAAAAAGCAATTAGTTGTGTCGAAGTTCGAGACGATATCGTTAACAAATTTTCGTTTTTTTCTAAATAAATCAAAACGTCATGTGCATTTTCTTATATATGATTTTTTAACATAAAACTTTTTCCCGTGAAAAATGGTGACAATTTTCTGTCTGACTTTTAATTTTACGACAGTTTTTCGATGAAAGACAAGTTTATAAGGCCTCACCTGTGTGTGCCTAGATGTGTGTGTTAGTGCAATTGCCTCTCCGTATCTCCGCCTTAAACTTGCCGAAACTGTGTAATGAATGCCACCAAACTTGACCCTATTAACAATACCCGAAAAAAATCCCAAAGTATTTCTGAATGTACCTCACACTTATTTTCGAAATACCAATAACTCGATTTTTTAATTTACCACACCATACGTCAGGAATCATTCAACGCCATGAACCTCTCCATCGATTTGAAACAAACTTTGTATGCTGAAATTAATAATGCCTTAGGCAAATTCGAATACTCCATACTGTAGGTCATAAACCACGCTTGTCTGTAGTGTTTATACGTTAGGTCACTTAAACATATTATTTTGGTTATTCATACAGCTTATTCAAAAACTGTGATTTACAAATGCATAGTGCTGGCAATACCTATTTTGTGTACAAAATACGGAGAACATCTTATTTGTTCTGTTTTGTAAAATAATATTAACAGTAAACTCCGTCTCAGAACTACTGAACCGAGCCATATGAACATTTCGTGCATGTAACTATGACATGAAGGTAAACTATATATAACTAATGATTATGAGGATTTGACTACTACACACACCATTATTGGTTTATTAATCTAAAAAAAATTATACAATTCCGACTTATTGTACCTATTCAACCAAAATGGGTAAAACGGAAGAAACAATTACCATAATTTACTTGGCAACTTAATGACAAACTTAATTGTTTTGTTGGATATATTCCATTGCTAGCGAATGTTGTTAAGTCGTAGAAAACACACAGTATAGTCTATCTCACGTAAGGATTCCATATTTTGACAGTTCACTTCTGAGTAGTGTGTCTGTAAACAGGATTGAAGAAAGAGTGCTTTTCCAGGACGCCAGGTAGGTTTAAAGATCCAAAACAATGGAACTGCTAGGCACATTTGTCTGAAAAGAAATGCCAAAATATAGTAAAGTTACACGACAAAGACTATAACACATTATGTCATGCTAGAAAGTGCGTATATCCAGCAAATCCATTCAGTTGGCCATACAGCCCCATCACAAAAATCATTCAAAGATGACTTGACTAATTAAATGTCTCCTTTTATATTAATTTTTTGTCAAGTAGTCACCCGAATAATTAATCTTGTAAAACTAACCTTAGCAGTTTCCGGAACGAGTCCCGCCACATATACTGACATATAAGCTAAGTTGCACGAGTACTCAAGGAATTGAAGTTAGTCTAAACTTATTTTTTAGGAAAGTTACTTTTTTTTTCAAAATAGTGCATATAAGGCAATTTAAAGTTTCCAGTAATCGATTTTACGTTCTTCTTGTTCCAGCCAGATGCGATGTAGTTTTTAGTTTCTGTTCTGTACCCTCAGAAGTACACGGTGAATTGAAAAAAAAAAAAAACAAAAAAAAAAAACGTTTTCTTGCTCAACTTGTATCAATACACTCATCGGCCAACTTGACGACTGACACGAGAATGCCACTACCGTAAAACGGCGTGAATAGGATCACCGTGGGGTGAATGTAATCAAAATTTTAAACAAATTTCTCGCTTACAAAATGTATTTTTAAAAGTTACGTTCCAATTAAACTACCTATAAACAGTATTAATTTGCCTATAAAGAAAACAAGTTCCTAAAGCATATATTGCACTCATAGTTTTGTTCTAAATGTTTTGATACTGTTCGCCTCAGTGATCCTGTTCACCTCGATGCTGGTATTAAGATTTACTCACAACCATCCATTACGTGAGCATCACAAAATATGGCCATGACAAGAAGATTCAATGGAAGCAAAGTGTTTATGGTGAGCGTTAAGTGGACTTTATGCCTCGTCTAAAACGATGCCGTTTGAGACAGATACACACAAATATACACAAGGATAGAAAGTGGGAGAGGATCCGGCCATGACCTATGTGAAGGAACCACCTCAGCATTCTCCTGAATCGACCTAGGGAAACCAGTAAAATGGAAATCAGGATCCTCCCGCTGCGAGTCCAAAGTGTTACGTTGCGCCACCTCCCTCAGTAGCAATACATTGAGATGAATTCTGTAATGTTCTGTTGAAAAAAAATCATAACCCTGACTCGTAATACAGAATGTCCAATAATTATCTTTATGACTTACACTTAAATAACTTTAAAACTATACAAGACAACAACAAACAATTTTCAACATGTGGCAAGATAACTCATAAAGTTTTTTTTTATGTTCCTTGCCAAGACTGACACAAATAATAACTTTTCGAAAAACATTTGTTTCGCCGATGAGTCAACTTTTCATGTGTCAGGCAAACTGAATCGTCTTAATGTTCGTATCTGGGGATCAGAACCTCCTCATGTTCAACGTCGAATGGAAAAATACAGTCCCAAAATTAATGTGTGGTGCGGACTTATGCATGATTGCATCATTGGTCCAATATTTTTTATTTAGTCTACAGTCACGAGTGGTGTTTACTAAGACATGTTGCATGAGTTTGCTGTACCATAACCGGACCATTTGCAACTTGACGTCATTTTCCAGCAGGACGGGGCACCGCCCCACTGGTCCCTCATTGTCCGTCAATTTCTGGGTGAAAAGTTTCCGAACACGTGGATTAGACGAGAGGGTCCGATGCGATGGCCGCCACGATCACCTGACATTACCCCACTTGATTTCTTCCTATGAGGGTTTGTCCGAACCAAGGTAACAGACCTGCAGGACTTGAAGACACTCATTCGTAATGCATTTCAACATATCACTGTGGAGATGTTGGAGCATAAATGGAGAGAAATTGATTACCGACTGGACACTCACTACCCGTACCACTAGCGGTGCACACATTGACGTGTATGAATGAGGTAAAAAAAAACTTTATAAGTTACCTTGTCGCATGTTGTAAACCGTTTGTTATCATGTATAGTTCTAAATTTATTAAAATCTAAAGTTGTAAAGATATTTTATGGACATACTGAATCTTGATTTTAATGTTAGTCATCCGCGTGAAAGCATTTTTCTGCTATAATATTAACGCTGGAAATAAAATATTAGTATTTTTTTTAAATCTCTACAAAAAAAAAGTTTATCTTTTCCGACGCTATATCTAAGCGTGCCACGTTTCGCTAGTACAAATTTTTTTAAATTTCATAGTTTCGTATGTGAGTACCAGTGTACTGCCTATGCTCATACACTGAATAATAAACCATATCCTCATTACATAAATAAAATAATTCTGAGTAAAAGTAAAAACATTGAACAACATCAGGATACATTTGCAATCACAAAATAAAAACTTTTGTATTTTTTGAATTGTAAATATCGGCAAAAATTTGTACGAGCAGAGAACAGAAAAAATTTGATTTTTTTTTTTTTTACATTCCTACTCATAAACTGTTAGAAGCATTCATTTGTTAATTTTCTGGAAAGTACATGTATGCTGATATCAAAAAGTTTATGTGCGTTTGGTAGAAATAAAAAAATACGAATTATATAATTCCTATACCTTTATTATAGTTACGTATTGACTCCTCCAAATAAATAGGGTTAAGAATATTACGTCACAAAAAAAAAAACTTAATTTACAAATTTTTTTGCCAGAAAACCTAGCTTGTATAGGATTACAAAATTTAATACAAAATAAGATTAGTTTAGCCTAGCCCCATTTTTCAAAAACTCAGGACTTAGCATTGAAAACTATTGTCATGTTATCAAGAATGCAGTGTACTAACTGTGAATTTAAAGGTACACAAACTGCGATAAATAATCACTGTAACTACTGTGAACTGTAAGACGTAACTACCTTTACCTGCTTTTTTCGTGCGACGAAGTAGAGTCGACCGTTGTAGGGGTTATACGATTACACAATGCGTTGTCTGCATGAACAGTCTTTCAGGAAGGGTATAAAGTTACGTGTATTTTTTGGCGTGTTGAAAAAATACTCCATAAAAAACGAGCACGGCAAGGTACTAAGAGACGTCCGAATTTAAGCCGAGTCACGCCTCTTTGTAGTATGAGACGGGGACTGCGGGTAATATATTACCAGAAGCGGCAATCTTTTTTACAAACACGACGGGTAACTCGTATTACTAATAAAGCTTTGTGGGCATTCCGTGCGTTTCCTAATGCTATTAGACACCTTAATTAGCACCCGGCTGAAAGTTATGTAAGTCTGCGCACGTAGAGAGTCGCTATGTAAACAGCATGTTTTGTGGCGCTTGCAGATGATCATCGAGGAAGCGCGAATACAGTCCTGAAAGAGACTGGTTAGAAAAAAGTCGTAATTACAACTCCCGTTTGTGGTAACGGTACATGCGTGTGCGTATAAAACGACAATGGGAAATTCAACACGAGCCATGCTCCTCTAAGGATATTCAAATATTGGAAAAGTCTAGTCCAAAATGAAACATATGAGTTAGTAGGCAACGTAGATATTATATTCAGCGATTGCGTCTTCGTTAACGAGAAATCTGGCAGAAGTATATGTTTCAAAAAGCACTTCTAACAATACGGTACATACAAATCTCGTGCGTGATGATATAGCAACAAATCTCTTATGATAATTCTTCGAGCAAGGTAGATCTCGTACGAGATCAGGAGAAAGAAAACGTCACCTTTTGTATGCAAGGCCCGGCAAGTTGCACACAGCGAAGGATTCTTTTTGGTCCTTTTACGTTAGTCATTTGGACACGACCGTACATACGGGAGTAAACCATAATTTCATCTGTGTGAAAAATAATTTGGCAAATCATATAGCAGTCACCGACATTATTTTATACGTAGTAGATAGAGGGAAGCAAAAAGTACAGAGGTATCTAGAAAATGATGAAACAATTATATTACTTAGTGTGTTCGTACACTACAATCTTGAGCGGAAAGAAACTGCTGCAAAATGTACGTACGAACAGGTTTCAAACGAAATTTTCTTGATATTCTTGTACGAGAGGGATCGTGCACGATTAAACCTTCCGTCGTGTAAATGTGATGTCGCTTTGTCGTTCCAGCAACTGTGAATTTCGGTACCTATGTCCTGACAGTTGAACAAAATCTCTAGTCCAACATAAAACTCATTATGGTGAATACAATATAAAACAAAATAATAAAATATATTTTTCCCTCGTGTTCAAACAGTAAAGAAGGTGAACCTAACTTTAATTGCAATATACAGTAACCGTCTAATGTTAATAATTATTGTTAATTAAGCGTCTTTATAACAAATATTATTTTACTCCTCGTAACCATAGTAGTTATTTTCTTTTGCATGCGTAATCAACTTTGTTTAAAAAGAAATCCACGAGGAATTTCTGCCATTAATGAAGTGATGTACTCATTTGAAAATAACATTAGGCAACTAAGAACAGAAATAAACACTAGTTTTAAAACCCAAATTTGAAAGCCAAGTGTATTTAAATGATATTCTACATTGCTACAAACAATCTAACTTAAAAAATTTTGACTGATAATGAGAAATAAAGAAATAAAAATGGAGTTCCTCAGTCTGTACGCGTGTCTGAATACGAGAACTGATCTTGGTTCCCAAAAATCGCATCTGTTGTCGAAGAAAGCCTGCTTGCTACTTCTCGACTGTTTTTCTTTGTTCACAGCCCCTCGTGTATCTTGTCTTTTGTGCTGTCATATTTGCTCTAGTCCACGGCCGTAGAACAGGTCTGGACACTCGCCTGGATATTTGACCCCCTTGTTGTTTGGCTGTAGTTCACCAAGTTACCGAGAATATTGTGTTTTATTAGCGCTGATGTTAGGGCGGTCGGACTAAACTCCGCCCACTTCCTTTCCACTAAGATAAACAATTTATCAAAACGTATTTTTTATCAATTTATGAAATACTTCCTCCACTCACAAATTTAAGAAAAGGTTCCAGCAATCTTTACTTACTTTATAAATTTAACAATGGAAAAAAGTGGAAGGAGTTTGAGTCCGACCGCCCGCAAAACAGCGCCAAAAAGTACGAGATACTCGGTAACTTGACGAACTACAGCCAAACAACAAGGGGGTCAAGCAAAATACATTGTTAGATAGGCGAGTGTCCAGCCCTGTTCTTCTACGACCGTGCTCTAGTCCATTTTCGTCGCCATTTTTCGTACGCCATATCTTGTTGTTTATTTTATTGTTCTTTTGTTTTCTGTGTCGTCTTTCTTCGTACGACTTTATACCATCCCGAAATTAATTTAAGTTGTTATTACTCTACTTTTTATTTTTGTTTTCATGTCGCTTTTTGTGGTAAGACTACATTCTTTTCAGGAAGTGTCTGTGTGTTATATGTTTCTTGATAACAGCTAACACTAGTTTTTATTTTTTTGCTTTATAATGTGCAGCGGGTTTTTCTTCTGCAATACGACAATGGCGTATGTCCAAATAAAACTGTTCAGTTTATAACATGAAGCCATTACAGGAATCGTTCACAGAACACGAAACACAGTCTGGCCGTGACTGCGAAGAACAACCTTCAATCGCAAAAGGCCAGTTTTGATACTCAGTAATATACATTCCCCAATTACGAAGATTTACGACATGAATACATACTGTTTGATACATACGTAAAGAACTACACGACAGATAGAAAACAAAACTTAATATTTATACACCTTATTCAACTTTGATTAAACTCGCCTTTATAGTTGTAGCTCCACCACGTTCGAAGATAGCACAAGAATAAATTAATATATTATTATTTAATATTTCTAGCAGTGCTTAAACGAGTTTATCTTTTAGAGTAAATGTGCACTCAACTTGAAGAAAGAAGGCTGTTTAGTTATGCTGGTTGGTAGCTTCTTGTTGTATAGTCAGCCCACAGCTTCTTGACGAGATGCACCTACTGCATAAAGACAGTCGCATGATTGGTAGAAAATATTGTAGGTCCTGTAGAAAACTTCCGAACAAGATTCTAAAGGAGTATCTGTCTGTACAGATCACATCGTCTGAAGCTGAGATCATTTTCACAGTTAGACCGCATGAAGTTGAAGACGAGAAGCACAGCTAATCAGGACAGACTTGACGCAGTCTTAATCGTGTCATTTGATACAAATATATGCAGACATGTGAATCTTAACAACTGTAAACAAAAATTATAGCTATGGGTTGTTCTCACGATATTACTATCGTACTGTGATCTTTATAAATTAAACATTATTTAAACCAATTGTGTGTTATTTGTCGATAAAACTGATGATAACGTTGGTAACATTGCTTTTACGTACATTTATTTCCTGCTATTGTGTACACAACATTCATATAAGCCATTAATTCACCCCTTCCCATAATAAACACAATTATTGGAACAAATACACGTATTTTATATTATTTAAAGAATGACAGTACTTCAAGAACAATCTCACCTTACCGCTAAAACATACAACGGCCATCTGCGAACTAATATCTTTTAAACAATTTTAAAGAATTCCTAGTGATGATATAAAATTGTTGGAGGGAGGGGCAGGAAAATATTCCTGGCCCCTCCTGTTAATTCAACCTGGAGCCGCCACTGATTGTTACCTCTTCTCTCAAGTAAATGTAGCAGTATAATGTGACGTATGAGACCACAGTGGTATACGGCCTTCATTTTAAGAGTACAGTACTCACTTTATCATGACCACAGAGGTCCAGGGGTCGCAGTTGGTGTACTGGCTACAGCACTCGCCTCCCACCAAAGTGACCCGGGTTCAATTCCCGGCGGTGTTGGTCCCCGGATTGTCGTGCTGGACCATGCCACTATTCGGCTGGTTTTCCCCGCCCATTCATTCCGGCGCTGCTCCATACTTGCATCATGTCACCCCTCACCAGCGCTGAAGACCTGGATGTAAAGGGCGGTGCCTACCTTGAAGCCATGGCAGGAGCAAGCATAGGGTTTTACAGGTTAAATGTGTTTCCACCTGGCTGAGTAACGGTCGAAGTTACGTATATGTCACCACTGACTTTTTTTGTTCGTCTCGGAGCCGCGTACATTGCTATGGATCGTTTAGGCAGTTTTTTATTCAATACCCTGAAAATTGTGGGAAAAAAAGCATTTTTACAAACAAAAAACACGCCAAATGGCTATTCATAATTTCTTTTCTGCAATTTTATTTACTTAGCAATATTCTCCTTTTCCCAGTGCAGAAAATGGTTTTCGTCCGGAAGCAATATCACAAAAGGTGACCGAGTGCCATTGAAAATAATTTAACATGTAAAACCCTATTCTTTCTCCGCCAGTGCTCGGAGGTAGGCAGCGCCCTCGAGGGTTGACCAAGCTCTCTTCACTCACCACAGCGGTAGAATATTTGCAGTTCAGCCTGGAGAATACCATTCGCCAGGAATGCTTGCAGCAGTGAGATCCATATCAGCAACGACGTTCCTCGCTAAAATTACATAATTTTATGTATGACTGGCTCAGTGTGTAAGTTCATGACCGACTAAGTCGACCAGTATTATTTTGAATGTGTGTGTCTAAAAGTGATATTTTTAAGAAATATACACGAGCCCATAAACCTAATTTTTGTTTTTACAGTAATGCTATTATAGTTTTCAACTTTACCCGTAGCTAACTTAGAAGTAAAATAATTTCCAGTGCATTTTAAGGATGAAATATGACCGTCATTTTGGTTTTACCTATTAATTTTTTTTATCATAGTTCCTGTTTCAGATTCATTTCTGAAAATTTAACTTTGTTAGGACAGAAAATATGTACTGACAAAATAACGTCACAAGGAATTGTATGCTACTTCTGTTACGGCCTGTGAAACCATTCTAGGTGGTTAATCAATATTCTGCTCCCGGCGTTTATAAGGGATATACTAGAACGTGCAGTCCGTCAATACTAACATCTAAATAAGTAATAGAATATTACCTTGCCCTGACGTTGCCAAACTTTTAATAATTAAACTCAAATATACTTCATTCCTCAGAAATTAATGAACTTTATATAACAGCTGTCTTTTTCGTATGTATTTTAACAATTTCAGAAAAGTAGCGATTTTTATTTAAAATTTAGTTTTTTTAAGTGCAAAAAGATTCAATCAAGTTTCTTTTATACATGTCTTAGCGTAGTCCGTGCCGTTGTTCTTCAGTTCGAAGTATTTCATTTCTGTAAGTTAGTTGGTTTTCATTTCTAGCATAAAACCGTAATGTTTTACGCAAATTTGGACTTTGGCATACAATTATACAAAAAATATGAAACCTAACAAATTTTCATTTCAGTAAAAAACAGTTCCAATGTATGTCTACAAAATTAACCATATATCTCCCAAATATAAAAATTATTTCAACAATTAAAATTTTCAGTGATCTCCCTTCTCAAAGCAGACAATGTTGAATGTTCAGCTGGTGGTAACTGAGTACAGCCTCGTCACTTTATTGGAATAATTCTCTCTCATTTTTTTCGCGTGTGTGCTGGTTGTCTGGCTGATCTCGCCTTATAATCACGTCCCGCAGCAAGCGGAGATGAGCGGTTATTTCGCGGGCAGCCGTGCCGGTGGCGTGGGGGGCCTGCCAGGTCATCAAATTACCACGACCACGAGTTCCAATTAGTGCGCCGCTCGCTTTTAATTGTATTCTTCCATTAGTATATGTTACACTTCCATGGGGCCATTACTCACACGCCGTTTACGGCGGTCCATAAAACACGCGGGGCGGAGCGCAGGTTCGCCAAACCTGGGTCCGCACAGCGACCAGCTCCGCGGTCCACCAATCATCTCGCCAACACGTACCTCACAGCTTGCATCCAACACGCCCTCGCCCGAACACCCGCCACTTACGAGACGCAAGGTCGTACGGTGTTACGTTACAAACGAAAATGTACACTGGGGAATAGTATAATGAGAAACAATTACCGGGGTCAATCAGTTTTGGAAGAAGCGTTTCGTGCTTATAGAAATCGTTCGCACAGAAAATTACTATCTCTGTAAATGGTGTATAAAAAACATTTTTAAAAAACTTAAATGGATAAGACCACTTGCCTCCCACTCCGGCGATCCGGGTTTCTATTTCTGGCAGGTCGATCCCAATGTTCCGCTTGTGGTAAACATGGCGGGTACTGAGTGATTTTCACGGTTTACTCCCGTTTTCCACTGTAAAGCTTAATTTAGTGACCCTCTAACAGTTCGGTAGTCTACCGACAACCAATTCCGAACTCTACAAAATCAGGGCAATGATGTCTTGCTCTCGGATACCTCCTATTTGGGTATTTATTCATAAGGTTTCAAATAAATCATATTTTGTATTGTCAAATGCGTTTCTGTCCGAGAAACTTTCATTGTTATTTCCTGTCGAAACCCTACGTGTTGCTTGTGCTAGTAATGAGAATAGAGTAAAAATTTATTAATTAACTTGGCTTTGGTGCATTCTCAAAATTCAGTATGAACTAGCGAAATAATGGCTTGTGAGGAATGATAAAGAATTTATCAAATACTTTCACGAGTACTTGCTAGAGGAATATAATTTTAAATATTTAAAACATATTTTAAAGCTGTATTGTTTGTAGCAATGTACCGTAATCGTTTTGGAAATACGCGCGCGCGTGTGTGTATATATATATATATATATATATATATATATATATATATATATATGTATATACATATATATATTTATTTATTTATACACATACGCACATATGTTAGGGTTAAAAAAATGAAGTGAAGAGATTTTGGTCAGTAGCAAATTTACAGCGCCGTAGAGAAGTGAAACGAATAAAGGGGCGAGGGTAACAGGATATCCCTGAGAAACCCATCAACGTCATCGTCCGACACGATTCTTACATACGAAAACCTCAGGAACTGAACACGGATGACACTTTGTGGGAGGCAATCATCCTAGCCACTATGCCAACCGCCACCGCTGGGTAAAGGTTTTACACCGATACAACTTAACATACGTGAGCGACATCTGCCTATGAACAGCGTTACGTAGCGTTACACATTACTTCAGGTTCCTCATCTCCTAAATTTATCTTCGAGCATAAAGCCAGTTTTCTTGGGAAGGAAATAGCTAGAAACATTGTGATTTTACGATGATGTATAGGCAGGTGTAGTACAACTTGATATTTAATATTCAGTCCTAATACTACTGGATAACTACTGAACGCCTTGTAGAGGCGTGTCATCAGCGAAAATATCGACAAGCCAGTGCAAGCACCTAGATGCTACAAAGACGTGTGAAGTGATTGCTTAGATCACTCTTAGCGATTATACGCTTCTGGGCCTAGGATAAACAAGATATCATTACCATACCGGCGCTTAATCAACAAGAAAACTGCAATTATGTAATTGGAAATGTTTCAACTTCGGTGTTGTTTAAGGGATTACTAGTAAAGAAACGTCTCCAACATACTGGACTTCAAACTGAAATCTGAGATGTCCCATCGTTTGCAATAACTCTATTCCTATTGATCTTTTATTAATAAATTCAGAAATTCATTCTATTTCAGTATGGTTTTGTGAAGACAACGTTGATGACGCCACTTTCCCGGTGTTCGCATCCAGGCGATACAGCACAGCAGCAGGGCGCACTACAAAAAATAGGTGCCTAAATTATTCCACATAATTAATTTTCACACAATTCTTTGAAAAAAATGTCACATGAAAAATGACTAGTAAAGTACGATTTATTATAAAAATGCACGTTTACCGTGAAAAATCCCTCTCTCTAATCATGGGTAGGTATAGATGGTGATTTAACGAGGGGAATTAGATTGTTTGCTATATTTATGTATGTTCTTCTTTCCTAAATTGTGTTCCGATTTTATGTGTCAGCGATAATTCTGGTGTGCCAATCCTTGACGTTTGTGAATCGTCTGAAAACCCGACATTCATTTATATTATTACTAGGGACCCATGATTTTCACGAAAAGAATTTTGCCCCACTTTGTTTCAGTGACTTACGTGCACATCTGCAGTTCTACTTCATGATTATTGGCAGCGTGTCTTTGTGAAGTGATGTTTGTTATTTGGCTTTGCCAGTAACAATAACGTTACAACTTCACGAGTCTGTGATTTGCCAGTAAAACCCCAAGACACGTCACAGCTAAGATGTCCAATCACTAATTATGAAGCATAGCTGCAGATGCGCACGTAAGTCACTGAACAAAAGTGGGACAAAATTATTTTCGCGAAAATTACGGGTCCCTAATTATTACGTATGACGCTGAAATCACAAGGAAAATTATCACTATTGCGAACACATACGGCATCAGATAATCGTCATCCAGCTGTACAAGGTGCAGCTCGACCTCACTGCAGTTTCTTCGTATATGTTTGCACAAATATCTTCGCGAAATGTTGTCATCTCTAATGACGAGCCAGTGTTCCGCGCGAATGCGAACGTCATGATCGGTAAGGGGCAAGGCTTGCTGGAGGTTCGTACCGAGCGGTGCGCCATATCGCAGGCAGCACGTGAGGACGTAATCAGGGGTGAGTGTAGGCGGACGTGATTACCTCTGGAGTTCCCCGGGGGACTCTGGGCTCTCCGCAGGCGCTGTAGCTTGACAGGTTGCCGCCACCGCCTCACTGACAGGGAAATCCGGCCTGGCATTACGACGCGCGCGGCCGCAATCACGCGCAGAGGGTGGCTATGCCGTGTACCGCGCAGGTAAGCAAGTGAGGCACGGTAGTTAGGCCTCTCTTGTACGAACGATTGGTCATGTGGATATAGTGGCCTAACGCGCTGCGCCCGTCATGAGATTCTATGCATATTAAAATATTATTTTAAGACCATTAAAGTAGAAATTACTTTCCAAATGACAAATACACTGTGTTTAGCTTTGCCTATGCTAAAAGGAGAATAAAAATCTGCATCAATTATGTTAACTAATAGCACGATTGCATTTATGGCACACAATTATGTTGGCGACGTCATCATCGATCGTTTTGAGTGACTATCATAAGGGCGATCGCACCATCCACGTAAAAACGACGTCAAATACATGTCAACTAACAATTTTTTGAACCCTCTTAGTTCCTTGAGACAGGATCGCAATTGTTTCAAGTCTGTACCCAAGTCCCTCGAATTAACATCTGAAACCGTAGAATGGAAAGACTCGAGACACAAGAGTATCACTTGGAACATAAAAAAAAATATGTTACCACAGGTGGTAGATCTGAACAAAAACGTACAGACGATATATTCGTAATAATAGCCGACCACACGAAAATATATTAATTTTAACTCATAATGATTTCGTGCAATAGTTTGAATAACTCCACGTGTCCCAAGTACTACACCCAGTTTTTCTGTGTTGCTTCTACGGTAACCCACCAAAACGTTGTGAAGATTAATGCACTTTAACTTTACCTTCTGGAAGAATCTTTTCCATAGTCTAATCCAACCATGCATGCCATACGTATTTTTTACGTCGATGAGTCGGAAGCCATGTCGTGGAAAGGGGAAGAGGCTATCGAGTCTTCTGATATGTGGAAAATGTCTACTGCTCTAGCAACATATGAAACTGGGCTGACGGTAGCACAGTCATAACCTAATATCGAAAGTGCCTACAAGAACAGCTGATCGCATATCAAAACAACTACGTCATATTGACATGTGAATAAACAGAGAAAGCTAGAACTCACTAGTCTTGGAAATGCTCCTTTTGTAAGCTTCTCTAATCTCCTCGTCCAGCTGGCAACAATAGTTGGGGGCGACCGAACGATCACGCCAACAAGCTGTTGCCGAGCTCAGAGGTCAATTTACTGTCGTCGTCGTAGTCGCTGCCACTGCTGCTGCCGCCATCACCACAGTTCCTACCACCACCATCATCACAGATCCCACCATCATGATGATCACCATCATCACCATCACCACCACCACCATATCGTCACCCCATCACAACCACCGCCACGCCAACCGCCGCAATCACCATAATCATCTTCTCTTTTTCCCATTCTTCTTCCTGTCTAAAATAACCAGCGAACGAGGCTGTCCACACTGGATCAGCACTAACGAAAAAAAAAAAAAACTTGTTCTAAGAAATGTATGGGAGCGTCTGCCATTTGTTTTGTTTTATTTTAATATCAGGGCTTGCTTTTCGACACAAGAACCATTAAAAACTTCTAAACCCTAGACTGAGGTCGAAAGTTTAATGCTATTTGTCCGAGTTCAACTTAATTAATTCAAAACAATTTTTTTAACATCATTTAAAACCAATTCTCTACAGGTATATTATGAAAACGTTATTTTACTCCGTTTAGGTTGAAATAAACTAGCTACTTCATGCAAAACGTCTGATATTACAGGCCTTAGTATTCCTGATAATCTTGACCTGATAACGGTCAAAACAAAAGTTAAGTCTAAACACATTATAGGTATCAACAATTAAGTCACTGAAAAAATTCCATGTTATTATCTGTCACGGTTGTTTATCAAGCCTGATAGCACGCTTGCTATGTTTCAGGGCTATAAGAAACCTCACATATATAAGTTACAATTAACACTGATTTTCAACTTATGATGTTACACTTGAATGACAAAGTATATATTGACGATAACACTCTTTGTTGAAACGCTACATGCAAGTGGATAATTTATATTGACTCAACTCTAATTACTTCCGTTGGTATTATCACTGAAACAATGCAATACTTTTAAGTTAATAAAAGTATAAGACAGTTTAAGTTTCCTTAAAATAGACTTCGTACAATTATGGAGACATACAAAAAAATTCGGATTAAATCTTATACGTTAAAAAAAGTCCATAAGTTGCGAAAAAGAAATGGGAACTTACAGAATATAGTTTTTTTCTGCTAGTGCACATTGTTACATACACTGCCGGAAATTTGTGAACTCCGAAGGCTAACATGTTAATAGTAACACGTCCGTATGCTAAAAAGTT
Source organism: Medauroidea extradentata (assembly GCA_003012365.1). NCBI lineage: Eukaryota > Metazoa > Arthropoda > Insecta > Phasmatodea > Phasmatidae > Medauroidea > Medauroidea extradentata. The sequence goes on along the minus strand of PNEQ01101224.1, from coordinate 20,782 downwards.
GACTTTTTATTTCATAATAATTTTTCTTACTTTGTGTACTAGGTTGATGTGTATGTTTCGGTTAAGATTCATTATATATATACATATATATATATATATATATATATATATATATATATATATATAACGTATTTAGAGCAAAGTTGCCTAATGTGGGGAGGGTTCGTAATATGAGGAGGTGTTTTTCCCGGTCAAGAAGGAGATACTGCAATCTACCGGTGACGTGTGGAACTACTAGAGCTAGCTTGTGGTGCATTAGCCCGTGAGACTCGCCAACGTGATAGTATAGTTTATTTCATCCATCATATTTTTGTACAAATATATTGGACAAGTCAGAGTAAACTAAATACAATTGATTTGAAAACAACAAGATAGAAACATACGTTGAACTCTGCTTACAAGTTCCACAAATAAAATTACATGATCATTTATTGAAGTACCGTAAGGAAAAGAACAACAATAAAGTACTTCACACCAGTTGAGTGGCTTGCACGTAGAATTTATACCGAATTACAATTGCTTCATTCATTGTGTACCGCAAACACACAAACGTGCGCTAGCTAGAGAGCTACCTTAAGAATGAGCGGGAGAAAAATTAACACTAAAAACACTTGTAGAACTCTACGTGTATTTGAAAGTCAATATGGAAAAACCCATAAAACAGAAATCCTAAAAAATATATGCCAACACTATGAGCAAATATTTACACAGAATAATGAATTTGTTAAACGCAATCTCTTACACAGCAATTAAATGGAGATCAAAGACTGTTCTTCAGAAATACGCCACTCCTGGAATATATTCGCTCAGAAACTTGGCAAAAAATATTGTCAAGATTTGCTGCTTTTTTATTTTTGTAAATTGCATTCGAAAAACGTACAATTTAAAACTGATGCTTCTAGCGCGGAATTATGTACTGTGCCGGCTGAACGTGTGCTTTATACAAAGTGTTCATGTGTGTCGTAACCATCGACTTGGTTGGTCCTCAGTTTAACCTTTCAATTTAAATTCTCTTTCTCGCACAAAGCTCTTACAAGTGAAAAAAATTACACCATATCCATGGGATGGATTACTCGGTAACAGTAACTCACAGCGGAGGCTAGCAGGTAATTGCGAGAAGCTCATCCCTTCTGCCCCACATGACAGTTTTCATACAGCCGCCATCTTCATCACATTAAGTCCGAGCCTTTGATGTGGACCGGCGAGCAAGGTGTCAGCCACACACACACACACAGGGCGTGCGTTCCTCGCGTATCAACATAGCTGCGCGGCGCATAGCGAACAAAACCGACCCGCTCAATTAAAGCCACTAAACCCTAGCGTGGCCTTCTCTCGCTTTGAGCTAGAGTAATATCGAGTGTCGGTGAACAAAGTTGTCCGAATAAAGATAAAAAATTTCAACAGCGTCTTTGAAATTCAGTGATGAAACCGCGATCAGCTAATTAGGGAAAATGGAAGTGTAAAAAGGCGTGTCTTAATTACGTATTTATACATAATATTCTTTAAACTGCCTTTTAAAGCCCTGTACACATTATCCTTAATTCTATACTCAATTACTCACTTATCTATGTTCATAAACACAGACAGCGATTTTGTACCAGAATTATGTAGCAAAACTTATGTGTCGTGTATACACTATCACACTAGGGCCCGGTAGTTTTCGCGAAAAGATTTTTGCCCCACTTTGTTTCAGTGTCTTACGTGCACACCTGCAGCTCAACTTCATGGCTATTGACAGAGTGTTTTGTGCACAGTCGTTATTCATTTGACAGTGCCAGTCAGTACTTGGATAACTGTGAAACAACACGTCTGTTATTTGCGGGTTTAAGCTTCAGACGTTAACCGTTAAGGTATCAAATCACTGACCACAAAGCTGAGATGCAGGTGCGCACGTAAGACACTGAAAAGAAATGCTGCAAAAATCTCTAACTGTCACTGTTTTATAAGTAGGAAATATTGGTCAACGCCTGGGCTGGCACTTAGTAACACTACACCTAGCACCAGCATGACTCGATTGCTATTTGCAGCAAAAACTGCAGGCGTCCTTGCTATGAATGTCTGTCATTAAGTGGACAGTGATTGCAAGAATTCTTCTTGGGAATACTAAAATTAGCCTTTTTTATAGTTAGTTTAAAATTGAAATTTCGGACAGTGTTTAAAATATTTGCTACAAAATACTATTCTAACTTACAGAGGCGAAGAAAATTCATAATTTTCGAAGGTACTTGTTCACATCTTCCACAGTTGTTAAGTTTTTGTATACAGTAATTTGTTTTTGTACTTTTACAAAGAAAATCTATGAAAACCCAGGTAACAGAGAAATTCCTTGTAAAACTACAATGGTTCCTTGTAAATAAGGAAACAATTACACCTTAAGTACCAATTTTAGCACTATAATAATTTACTAAATAATTTTCCAATAAATAAATTTAACTGAAAAATTTTTTTTAAAAATAAAGTTAATAGAAGCACTCAGTTTCGTACGCGCATCGCCGCACTTAGGTGCTGCATATCTCACCTCCAGGCCACCTTGACTTACACGCCACTTGAAGTTTTCTTATGTGTATACATACAATATATACTTCGGTGATACTTTATTATTTTTAAGCACGCAATTAATATGACAATTCGTTTATTCCAGAAAAATGCTTTCCAGAGGATGTGAATTTTGTGTAACTATGTAATTTCCGACGAACCTGCGATTTTGGTAGACTAAAAATTTTTGCTAAGTTTTTTAAAATGCATTTAATTATATAAACAAATAATTTTACAAGAAAAATTGTTTGTACGTTTACAAAATTTTGTAAAACTACAAAGTAATGCCTTGTCATAGTTACAAAAACATTTAGTATACGTTGCCAATAAAACAAAACAAAAACCTTTGTATATACATACTGCAATTTACAACATCAGAGCACTGTTCAGCGGCCTTGTTTCCCAGAAACAAGCAGTTACACCAGAAATCACTATACAGACTATCAGAATATCACAAGAACGAGTGCACTTTGACAGTCGATAGTTGTTATTTCAGCAATGAAATCAAATACTTAATTTTTGTGAAATAATGTTTTAACTTACTGAATGAGCGAGAGATCGTTAGAGATTATGGTATACCGCCAAAAAATTTTAGTACAAATATACCCTTGAAAACGCTATAGTTTCTTGAATATATATGATTCGGTGATATACTTCTGATACAGCGTAGCTGTCTAGACCAATAATAGGCAACAAATATTACAATATCGGGATTTTTAACGGCTCAGTGCAAACTAAAGCCAGTTATCTTCTGGTAAGCTGAACGTGTGTTGAAATCCAGCAAATAGCCAAGTTTTCCCGCGATAAACTATCATCCCTAAATATCGTTAGCACAAAACAATGATTCACACCAGAACGTTCCTCGGACGGAAATGTCATCTAAGCGCACTCATTCACAGAATATATAGGCTACAGTATAGAAGTACGATTATTTCGCGTATTCATTTGGCAGCAGCCTAGACTTTTAAGTCCTATACACGCACTGGTCACAGTCGATTATCCATTGGCTTCTAATAGTACAAGCGGGTAGCACCTGATATCCCCACGTATTATTTCTTTGTTTACATACTACTGAAAAACAATCGAAGAATGTGCATCAAAACGGCTGCCGTCCAATCACAGAAATGTCAGTGAGGAATAAGTCCTTGATCGTTCAATCTAACCTAGAACAAATCTGAGAAACTCTCGAGCTTGTAAGGGTATAGGCTATTACCTATGATCGTTTTACAGTAGCAACATTACAGTCAGAACCACATAATGGAGCTACGAATGTAAAATATGTGATAAATCGGATCAATTTAACTATGACAAAAATGTCTTCACTGCTGCACGCCACACAGGCCGGTCAAAAGGCGTACTGGCTCGTCGAAATGTAAGGTTTAAGTGGGCTTTGCGTCTCGTCGACAGTAAGGTCTGTACAGACGGCGACACACAACAATGACAGGAGCTGGGAGATAATTCTTTGTTTTATTAGAGAACCATCCTGGCATTCGCCTGAATCGATTTCGGGGAAACATGGAAAACCGAAATCAGAATGGCCGCCAGGTATCGAGGTTTTTAGAGCGGGAAATAGTAGTGTACTCAGACAGGGAAGAGAGAAGAAAATCATCCATAACTTATATTGAAGAAACATCCCAGCGTCCGGCTGAGGTGATTCCGGAAAACCGAAGTAAAATGACCGGACCGAGAATCGAACCCACGTCCTCCAGAATGCGAGTGCAGTGAAATTACCATCACGCTCGGTGAGTGGTCGAAAGAAAAGGCTTGCGAGTAAGTGCAAGTTCGCCAAAACACAGGGCAACAAGTGTGTCCGTAGCGAGCGAGGGCAGTAGCGTACATTGCTGCACCACCTGCCGACAGCGCTACAATGCATATTTCACAACTCTACCGCACTGATCTCCCCCACCCTGCCCTCCTACTCGCCACTCCCAGGTGATGCCGGCACACAGATGAACACGCGTACGCCGTAGCGCAGCATCCATTAACATCATTTCCTCCGCACCACGACAAAATATCCTTTAAAAGCTTCCTGAATATTTCAACGCTCAGTGGCTCTGGTCTAAGTAAATAATGTAACAGGTTTTACCACGATGTCGAGTAGCTCTGGCTTTGCTGGAAATATGGCAGCGCAGGGAAAACAGAAGCTCCCTCTAGCAGAGTTATTACTGTTCCATCCAATACCCTGGCTTTAGCTCGTCCAGTCAGGCACATCCGCCAGACGCTATTTACGTAGCGGGCGAAACATCCCGTAAAGTCACGTCGGCTCATGAGGATTGAGAATAGCATGTTTTCCGCGAACAATGTTATTTTTTGCGAAAATGTTCTGCTCTTTGTACCAGCAGCTAGGAAAAAAAAATATATTTCCCCGGTTAGTTGTAACGATACTCACCATGCCACAGGGCGTCTGATGAAGCTATAGGTAAAAATTGAAATCATCGTATTGTCTAAATAATCAGCGTTGTTTTATCTACACTACGGCAGTTACGTCAACGGTATATGAAATGACAATGTGAATAACTATCAATGTCAATTTGCAGAATCTATTTTAAACGTCTCGTGAACTGTTGCGCAATTTTTTGTGTGCTAACATTAAAATCAGTTGTAAGGTCATGATGCACTATTTATACTCTTCCTTTAATGTCATAATGCACTATTTCTACTATTCCTATGAGTGCAATTTTATAAAACCTAAATTAGGTCAGACATTATAAAATCGTCTCACATAAGATTGTTGCAAGTAAAAAATTAGCTATAATAGTTTTAATACAAAAAAAATTCGATAATCAACCAATTTGAACCTTCTGTTTAGGAAACACTAGTATATACTGTGAAACCAATTTTTACCTAAACTGTGAGACGGTTCTAATTTATTTACCCTTTCAAGGCTTAAAAATATAATTTTTGAAAAAAAAAATAACAGTATAAATAAGGGAACAATGGCTTTAACGTAACCAAGTCTCGGATAAAGGAGTAAGTACTGAACTTTAAAATACTGGAGTACATATTGCAATTATTTTCCCAAGTAAACAATGTTCAAAAGGAAGATAATGTGAAAAATATGGTTTCCAAAATTGATTCCGAGGAATGGCTTACATTTTTAAATAGAGGTGAACTTTCCGTTCAGGTTCATTTAACACTGCCACACAAAAAGCATTTTCACTGTCTTTGCAGAACAAGTGGGAATATCTAACCCAGTAATGCCAATGTTATCATTTCTCGGAGATTATCAAGGTAACTTAAAACTTTAATCAGCAATATAAATAAAAAACGTCGTTTTGAAAGCCACTGTTGGGCTGTCGTTATTTAAAGGAATATAACTAAATGGTCATGAACCACCAGGGACTTCGGAGCTGTGGAAATCACTGTTTGCCGAAACATCCAGTGCGTTGTTATTGATTAAAAAAAGGGAAACATTTCTCGGATTTTAAATTATTCTCGCAATATTGGTTTAACGTGTTACGAAACAAAAATTCTATGAAATATTAATTTTAAAATCTGTTATAATTTTTTAGGTGCGCAATTTCGTACAGTTCACGAACAGTAATTTTTAAGGTCCAAATAGACTAACAGTGATATTTCCCGAGACATATTTAAAGGTTAAACATAATTCATTTGCATTTAGATTTTATTTACAAGTTGGAATAATGCAGAAACAACCGAAGTTTAGATTACTTTAAGAGAAATTCTTGAAATACTGCATCCTTTAAGATACTGCAATTAGAACATTTGTTTCGGAGGCGTTTTTGTAGTTATCAGACAATTATAACTAGAAAATAATTTAAACATGAACACTGCAAAATCAGACCAGACGCAAAATCTTGCATCTTATAGCCTAACAATATGCTGTGGATTAAAATAACAATTCTAATCAGACTTTCCAGACTACAGAAGAGCGAAGATATGGAGGATGTGCTGGCAGGAAATTGTATTGGCAGGCTTGTTCTCGTAACGACTACAGGAAGCGAGTTACCTAAAATAAATAGCGATACATGATTATTGGTATTCTGTCAACTTCTGCCGGGACTCCGGCCAAGAAATCCTAGGATCAATACTATGGCATTGTCATTAGCCTACTGTCGCAAAATCAGCGATAAAAATTAAATCTGGCAATCGCTCTTTTCATAACATGAATACCAACAATTGAATGTACTGAGCAGAGAGTAACAGCGTCTCTCTTCTCAGTATACTTGGATTTTACGTTAATAGTTAACTATCGACAAATAGCTACACAATGTCTGCAAGGGCTGGGTTCCGCGCTGTTTCACTTGACTCGGTTTAACTAAGCGAAATAAAAATTTTAACTCCATATTTAACTGCGTTTAAGAACTTTTCGTTTCACCGTGCAAATAATTCAGTTAACTAACTGGGTTTAGTTACGCGATTGCGAAGTTAAGTACTTAACTTTTGCAGAATTGTATGACTCAACAAGGCAGTAGTCAAGATCCAGTTACTAATGTAGGCCTATGAGTTTTTGTCTCATTCATTTTCTTTGGATATTCTGTGCTTATCTTTCGAGTTCTAAGCGTAAATAAATTCGGAGCATGTTAGGGGTAGTTGAGGTTATAACGCTCGCATTCGTAATGTTTATTAAATAGGTATGTTATGTCTAATACATATTGAGAGAGTACGCATCCTTTTATATTTAAGTCGTTGTTTACACCAAGGTATTGAAGTCAACCAGATGTAAGGGATAATAGTCGGCTACAGGCTTGGTATTTGAGACTACATTGCATTGGTTTACACATGATTTCAATGACGGAATAATATTGGCAGGAACCTCATGTATATTGGTTCTGCGCTTTTGTAACCATACTAACTCATAAATTTTATTAAAAGGCTGCGACAAAGAAACGAACGTTTTAGTGATATCAAGTTAAACTTCTGCACTGCCGTAAAACTTAGAAAAACGTTAATTATAAAGGACTCTACTAGGCGTAAGTAAATGTTTTCAAGACTCATCGCATACGGCCCTATATCTCAAAACTACACACATGTTTATTCACGCCGCTATTTTGTTATACATAAAGCGAGTTTAGGAAGTTAAACGACCACGAATGAACATTTCAGTTTTAACTTTAGTTAGCTGGATGCAATAAAAGGATAATCTCACTTACTGAACTTTTAACTGGTTATCATTTTTAACGATTGTGGTGAAACCGGTCCTAATTAAAAGTCAAAGACAAAACAAAAACATATTTGCGTTTAAGTTCGGCCGTAAGCTTTTTGATTAACAGCCAGATATTCAATTTAGTATCTACATTATCATACAGTTATAGTTTTAAATTGAGAAATAAATACTGTTGCTGGAAATATCACTCAGTTACATTAAGGGTAGCAATCTTCTCTGGCGATAAGTGTCATATACTAGACTTTTAAATGTGTATGCTAATATCATAACTGAACTGTAACTGTAAATATTGTTCCTACAACAGAGTAGATTGTTATTTCAGCAGAACAGCTTCAACAATATTTGGATACTTTCTACACCAACAATATTGCAATAAACCAACTAGTGTAAAAAATATTCCGTCGGTGCACTGGAATTTTGATTTTGAAGAGCAATTCAAATGCACATGTAAGTAAACGTTCGGCTATCTTTATTGTAGGAAAATATGGCTTCAACAAAAATAAACTACAATACTGGTTTTCTGAGTCTAGTAGTGCCATAAAATACTTCCCTGTAAAACAATTTAGGAAAAAACCGCAAGCGTACACCAATGCTAGCACACATTAATGATAAATAATATTACAGCTATGTAAGAAAGTGACAACGATAAATCGATGTGAGTCTTAATTTACAAATACAAGCCGCGTGACAAGTCGCACAGCCGAAGACAACTGAGGACATAGCGACTTTCCAACCAGCTGTAGCCAGTTCCCCAGCCAGTGCTCGCAAATGGAAGGGCCACCACAAAAACGTACAAAAAAGAAAGATTCAGTCTTTGTGCACGCGTCAGGTATTTCTATGAGAAAAAAAAAAAGAAACAGCTGCTTTAATATTTGATGGGAGGTAGGACCTCACGGGAGGCGAGACAGAATTTATTCCGCAGACAGCCGCCATTGTTTAGTGGTCCCGTGTGCTCGGCTTCGCAACTCGCACGAGCCGCACCACGACGACTTGGCCGCGCACACGCGGGAATATTCTCTTTGTTCCGGTTGCTTTCCTGCATAATTCTCGGTTTCTTTTGAGAACGTTCCCACTTGGATGGAGAAAGAGATGTTAAACCACCCAAGAGCTTTCAACCACATGGCTCAATACGCAAAGAGACGAAAGAAAACATATTAACTATTTACACACACATAGATCTCTTGAGGGCAAAACAACATCACAGGTTCTGCTGCTACGTCAATTTACGTTACAGAGCTGTAAGCTATATACTGTTAATTTAAAACTAAATTAACGATTTTTGGAAGTTACTGAAATATTACATTATTGTTTCGCTTTGACAAAAGAAGTAATGTTCTAGGCGCTTGTACGGTACGTAGATCAATGATACACATTAGGATGCCAAAGAAGTCAAATATTTATTTTTCTTGACAAATATGTTTATGAAGTTAGAGAAGGAACAATGAAGTTAGGCAATACTAAAGGGCAGCACTGATCCTTAGATATAGTACATTGGTATCGAAAATAGGAGCAATGTAAGCGATTAAGACATGATTAGAAGGAAAGAAAAAGGTCTACGGAAGGGTAGACAGACATGGGTGCCTTTGTAGCACTTGGGTTGAGGTTAAGTACAGATCCTCGTAGTGCAGACGCTTCCCTAGTTGTTATAAATAAACAATGAAGGAAAATAAACAAATAAATCACAATAGGGCTGACTCATCCAGAAGAAACTACTTTCCACGCGTCCAAACAAGTTAACGAGGTTCGGAAAAGACGCACAGCATTCACTTACTCACGTGCTTTCATAGGTGGTGGAGAGAAGGGAAATTTACCCTCGCTCAGAAAATTATAACGGAAGTTATTATTTTGATTTACTTGAACTGTACCTACTACTGCTACATAAAAGAGTAGTAACGATCTATCAACTTTCAGAATGTAACATACCATTTGCCCGATGTTACAGATGATTATAAATAAAAATTTTTTTGTCAATAAACCTATGTATTTATTATTTTATGACCGCAGTTACCACGTGCCTGAAAAAATGTAATGTTTAAATCGTCTATGTATTGTGTGTATATTGTGTTTTGGAACTTTAATGACTTCTACAGCTTTTATTTTCATGCTAGCAATATTTTTGTTTTGTACCGTAAATCGCAATCTGTCCTGATCGTATAAACGAACAAACCCGGGGGTAAGCTACGAGGAAAGCATTTATTGAAATTTATAATGCGACGTAAAGCAAGAGAAGGAAGTTTGTTTAAGAACGATGAGAAAATTTTAGGTAAAATAAGAACGTTCCCGTCCATAGTGCTGAACTGACGTATAGTCAAGAAGACCACAAGATTTTCTTCGACGAGACGCTAAACTGTTTCTACGCGTCGTCAGAAAAATACGAGTTTGCTTCTACGACTACGACCAGGAGAGAAATATTTGAAGTTATCCACGACGTCAACGCCGAAGAATTATCTTCAAGAAGAGTTCTAAAGAAGAGCCTGTTGTTCAGGCCATTCCAAAGTCTTCTTTGGATCCGTTGCTGTCCTGGGTCTCCGAAGGCCTCAGTTCGACGTGTCCACCATTCGAGGACGAGGTGGACGTGGTCGCCATCCAGGATCAAAAGGACGTGGTTGAATAATTATTGAGGGATGATCTAGAGGCCAAACTTCCCGACCTACTACAAGACACCCTTGGTACGACCAGCCAAATCGTACGCCGTCGTGTCAGGTATTGTCCTTCGTCGAGAGTTGAAAAATCTATTAAATTTTCGATCAATTCCCAAAATAGCCGATTTTTATATAACAGCTTTAGAATTAATTTGATACTCTTAATGAGTTTAAATTGTTTCAAAAACTAACTAAATACCCAAGATCGACCCGAGATTTATTAACCTGAGCTGGCAAAGAATTATCAAAGAAGTTTATAAGCTGTTCCGGAAGCAAACAGAATTAGGGAAACATCGAGAACTCAGTACAATTCGTAGAACCCGGGTTTGCAAGTTTAAGTGATGGTCAGGTAAGTATTGAAGTAAACCACCTTGGTCACGGTAAAAACCTATCATTTTAAACTTCATTCACCATAATATGTTTTGCTTATTTTGTTATTTAGTAAGCTGACTTGTTTGTAGAAGTAATTTTTTTCTATTGTGTCAATTTCATTTAAATATATTTTCTTATGACTTCTACAGGCGTTTCGTTTCCATTTAATCAGTAGTTCTAGTTGTAGAAATACTGGTTGGTTTTCTCTTTTGTCTCATCCTTTTTAATCTGGTATAATAAACCACACGTGTACGTACAGTAAGGCATTTTCATATATATATATATATATATATATATATATATATATATATATATATATATATTACATACATAACGATTACAAGACTGATAATGAATTCTTCCTGACGTTCAACTACATAACTCTACTGGCCCAAGAATACCACATTCACAAATTTATTTGTGAAATGGCGAGCAGTAAGTAGGTCTTGCATTCCTGAGCCAAAACCTGTGAAGCACATGAACCACTAAATTAAGTTTTAAAAAAGACCTAATATGTAGTACAAACCTCTAATAAAGTGACAAATATCCGTGAAAAATATTAATTTAACGAGTATAACTCAGCCAAAGTGTAAAGTTGCGAGAATTATACAAATTAAAAAAAAAAAGATAAAATATCTGCAGACGACACTCATTCCATGATGCGCAACGTGTACAAGAAAGGAAATAGTTTTTAATTGTTTCTTAATCCTAAACGAGATCTGAACTCGAAAAACAGTTTAACATAGTTTTGTTAAAAACTATGTTAACTGATTTTTTCGAGACAAAATACAGAACAGTTTCGGCTAAAAATGCAATTACGTAAATTCTTATTAATTAACTAATTAGCCAAATCTATGTAATATTTTGTTTAGAAAACATTAGAATACGTATAAAATCAATTTTTAACAAAATTGTGCAACATTTTTTTGATATGTGTTCTCGTTTAGTAATAATAAAAAAATATATTGTCGTGAAAGCAATGGGAAATGATGGATCATGGCCTTAAAGTAAAAGTTGGGAATAGGCCATTAAAACTATTACACGTGCCAGACAGTACAAGTACAGTATCCTGAGACCAATTTGGCCCTGAGAGGTAAAGCAGGATTCACAACCAACACTTAGCGTACGTACGTGTACCGCTTATCTTGCGTGCCAGCAATCACATCATCAGGTAAACGTACGTACGCGGCTGTGTTGGTCGTCAACTTCTTACTTCTTAACTACGTACGGTAAATGGTGGCTGTGAATCCATGATTTAGTAGTCGTAAGAACTGAAGACTTTACTATATTTTAATAATATTTACTAAATACTTCCACTTTTTGTCGTAAAGTATTTTATTTGTTTCGTTCGAAATCAATGTGCCATAATTTACCGATTACATTTTGCACTAACAAAAACAACATTTGTGCACATATGGATTCTATGGTGGTGTGAAACCAACCACAAAAGCTTTACGTACGCACGTTGTGGTTGTGAATCCGGCTTAACTCTGTCCCAATAGAAATTTTGGTTGTTATGTCATTGTGAGAAGATTATTTCAAATATCATTTGAACTGATTAAATGTAGTTTTTATATAAATTGAGTATATGCCATTTATAAACACTGGGCTCAAATTATCTATTTATTCACCAAATTACCTCAAAACTAACATATCGAGTGGGACAAAGTTACCCCTAAAAAGGTCAAAGTTTCCCAACAAACGATAAAATACCGCTTCCTTCGCACGTACACAGACTTCTTCTCGCGGCAAAATTCTTTCTGTTGATTCTCGAAGTGAAGTGACTTGGGTCAACGCTTAACAGCGGAGTTATCAGCGTTGGTGAGGTGTGATGCTTATGGAGTGACGTCGGAATGTAGAGGCGGGAGAAACGGGAGATCCCGAGAAAACCCACTGTTATCTGCACGATTCCCACATGCGAAAATTCGCATCGACCCTGTCAGGGATCGAACACGGATCGCCTTGACGGGAGGCCAGCGCTCTAGGCTGTGCGACAAGTGCGCCTTCTAAGTGATACTGCAAGCAGTTCTCATAAAACTGAGACTGAAACAGCAATGCTCAAATGAGTGCGTTCTAACATAATATAATGAACAGAAATATACGTAAAATTTAATAATCTGTGTTTCTACTAGGTCTAAAATTAAGAGTTAAGTAACAATTTGTCGGAAATATAAGTAATAATTACTGCCGTTCAAAATTTTCGGAAACATTGACATAAAGGTGATTAATCACGTGTTTTTTTTGCTCGAAATATTCATTAATCTAAAAATCACGAATAACCTTTTCTAAAAATATAATATATTTCCTGTGTTTATAGGCAGACTGTATGTAAAAATTGTTTTTTTTTTTCCTTCTAAAAATACACAACGCTTAGATAAAATTAAAAGAAAAAAAAATTAGTAAATCTTTATTGAACATAATAGAAGTGGGCAGCGCACAATGCGAGGCCGATTTGTTTGAAAAAGTAATCAAAGGAATGGCCGAGCTTGTAAAAGGACAGATTCAATGCCCCTATACATAAAATGTGCGGAGAAGGGCTACAATTTTGGATCATCCGATACGCCAGTAATAGCAGCCCTGGCACTGTAAAGGCCTTGCAGAAAATGTTATTGGACTTCATTCTTGAAATGGGATATCTTGAAAGGCTTACCGCAGCCATCTCCCTGCCGCAGAATGTCAAGCGAGGGAACATCGTCTCTTGATAAGAGATTACCGTCATATTCTGAAGCTCCTGTGCTATCATCAGGAAAAGATACGTTTTCAACTGGCCCCACGTTGACTCCCCGAGAAGAAAAGCAACACAGCACTCAAGTGTACATGGGAACAGACACAATTTGACGGTAATACGATGTGTTAAGTTTCCTAATAAATACACAAATGATTAGCCCATTTACAATTAAAATATGTTTTTCATTTTCTTACTTTCAAATAATTTAGCTATATATCAGACGAAATTATTACGGGTCTAATTTTAAATCAACGAAATTCAAGTAGATAACCTGGGCAGCAAAATTTTACAGATAACAGCCCACAAACTCAACTGTAGTCCATTTTTTATTAAAGATAGCTAATTAGAGAGCTATCATTGCGCATAAATAATACAATTCATAGTAGGTATAGCGTATCTGTTACCAATTTCACTAGTATTTCATATCACATACATGACAGCAAAATACTAAAAAAATTAGTTGCGTTAAAATTTTTTTCATTCATACATTAAGCAAGAGTAGGTACATGTTAATTTTATTCTTAATACAATGAATCGAAGATAATTTGGTCAGACTTTAACACCTCCTCTGCCGAATATCTGTTATGAATTTCATTTAACATTATGGATTAACTGTGCAGTATATTTAAAAAGGAAATTTCTTAACCTGTAATAGCTTGAGTAAGCTGCGCAATTTTTATGCAACATGCTTATACTGACGACATTAATTTTAAAAGTATACCAATTTTTCGGTGAATATGAGGATAATAATATACCTAATAATAATCATCATAATAAACGTCTTACTGTGTGGAACAAATAGTAGGCCCTTATTTGTGACTAACATTATAAATATAATAATATGTAAAATACGGCTCATCGCGCTATAAGCAATGCAAATAAAAATCCTGTTAATTAAAATTATTCAGTTACCTGTCGGGTTTCAAAATATGCAGCTAGTGTTCTTTCGTGCACTGCCGGTTAGTAAAAAAAAAACACACACAGATATACACAATACATGGTAAGATATCAACAACGAGATAGTGATACACGAGAGTAACACAAAGGATCACAAAAACAGAGCAGCTAAATAGCTAATCACATAGTACGCCGTCAGTTGATCTTGAATATTGCGTCGTATCACCTTGCACGCTGAAATACAGCATGGCATGGGATTCAACACACGCCGGACACTGTCCTAAGGCAGACGGGCATAAAATTGTTGGGTGGTGTGTTCTAGATTCCTGATAATATAGCACGTCTGCAAATAGCGTTTCAACGAGACCCAAACGTAGACAGACCTGAGGGATCCATACCAAGGAAGGTTGGCATACTTCTGCTGGAAGATAACCCGCGAATCTAGACTAATGATGGGAGCATACAGGGAAGTAGAAAAGTATCGCATTGTTGGACAGTCAAAGTTCCCCGAAACTAGACGAAAGCAGATAGGTTATCGTAGGCTACGGCTCCTCAGACCACGACTTCTGCCGTGAGGAAAGTGTGTCACTCCATGAGGAGGCTGTGACCAGGTGGGGGAGGGCGAGGGAGAAAGGACAACAGATAGGGTCTACGTATTTTTGATCTACAGATATAGAAGAAAGACAAGATGGCAACGCAGTTGGTATGATAGAACCAGAAAAAATAGTTACCAAGAAAGCGGACATTTTCAAAGGAATCAATAACGCACCAGTACTCTCTAGATAAAAAGAAGTTATCGTCGCCCCAAGCATACAAATATCGGATATATATTATATAAGAGTTAATATTTATTTCTTTGTTGTTCTGTTCGTCTCTTATGCGCTCCTGTACCACTCATACGATTACGATGAAACTTTGGTAAGTTGCTGTGCGTGCGATCGCGATGGTTTCAGCCAATAAAAAATAAGAAAAGGAAAAAAAAGGGAAGGACAAATCGGGGCACTCCAAAAATTTTGGTGAAAAAAAAAAGCTGTTGTACTTGCGACCACGAAGATTTGTTGAGGGGGCGGGGGGGGGGGGGGCAAAATGGGTTAGAGGACCAGAACGGGGTACCCATAAGTTTAACAAAAAAACTTGAGTTGTGCGAGCGCCTACAAATGTTACAGCAAAAAAAAATATATATATATATATATTAGCTACGGGTGGGTGGGACGACGACCGGGAGGCAGGACAAATAAGGGCGCAGAGAGGCAGAACAGGGTAGAGGCGCTGAACAATTTGTAACCTGCTTATATATATATATAACTTTCCATCGTACTGATTTACTTGATCGTCGTATGGACACCAACGTTGGTCCACTATAGTATGTTCACTGTTCACTGAGCACTCACGAAAACTCGTAATAAATAATACATGTATCTTATTGCACCTATACATGTTAAATTTTCAGAGTGGTGAAACGTTTACACTGGTTTTGAGTTACATGGAAGTTTTCACTTTAATAATAGTTGAGTTGGATGCAAAACGGCTGTAAGAAAAACTTTAGCAGTGCTAATTTTGTCCTGAACAGCCTGTGTGGGAAAGGTTCAAATGTAAAGTACACATGCAGTGAATGAGGCTATCAAAATTTTTTACAGTGAATGTACTAAGTAAGCTTGTAACAAAATTGACGTCCAGCTGATCTTGAAAGCAAGTCTGAGGACTAACATGTACAACTATTCCGCTATAGTAAACGGCATTTCAAATACTTTGACGTTCGGCTTGTTTGTAGCATCGATTGGATGAGTCAGCGTTACTGCCTTACGAGATGTATTTCACTACACAAGTGAAATTTCGTAAGTCTAGATATAAATAACGTATAAAATGCCATAGTATTATTTTGATGTTTCATTATACATAATCTAACGTATTATCAACACAAAATTTTGTCTGGAAAGTTCAATAATTGATATAATTTATGATAAAACTGGATTCATCTAACAATGTGCTGAACAGATAAATGCTGTAGCTAGCGGCATGTTTGTCTGACGTTCAGTTTCGTTAGTCCCATTCAATTCAGTAACTAGCGTCAAAGCGTAAAAATTCCCTGCGAATGAATTTTAAAGGGGACATCTTTGCATTCTCTATTATTTCGCAGAGTTGACACCTTTCTTAGTAAGGTAGTTGACTTATTTAAAACTCAGTATTCAATGCTTTGTCTTTTTGCTTTCCTTTCTTTCTAACTTCTCACCCTCTACTCCAATAAGTTGCTTGATTTATTATACGTTATTTTCGTCTCTCAACTCACGCTCTCATATTTAGATTCGGAGAGAAGTACGGAATAGCATAAAGTTTGCAAGAACTCCGCCCAACGATCGAGTCGATTCCCTGACACTTGACGCACTTCTTGCAATGGTAGTGACGAGACTGTTAGGTCGGAAAACGTAATGATAGTGGTCCTCCGTTTTTACCCAGCCCTTCTCCCGAAGTTTCTATAAACTGCCAAGAAATAGTTTGTATTTGTCCTCGTTTTCTCTGAAATTTTGTTCCTCTTATTCACAGTTAAATGAGTACTGAAACAGATAAAGTCTGTAAACATAACATGGCGTCCTAGGTCAGTGAAAGCCAGATTCCTGTTGGAGGGTAGCTTCAATTAACATTTTTTTTTCCACAAAAGTTAATTTTTATCGAATTAAACTTATTGAGTAGAATATCATTTCATATCCAATCAACGAATTCCATTCAATAAACAATGAAGCAACCACCCAAAAAATTGTCGCATTAATTTTTAACAAAATTAACTAAGTAATTAATATTGCAGACACATTAACTTATGTACTAATTCTGCAACTCAAGAAAAAATTAGGTAAACATAAAACCTTATAAATTTTGTTTATTTAATTTTTAGAAGATATTCCTAGTATTTTATCATTGCATAACTGATTTACTCATATATTTCAATTATTATATTATTTATAGTAATATTGACAGAAACCTCATATTGATGGTTGAATATATCGATTCATGAAAATATACAGAACATGTTCCATAATCTTTAACAAAATTCAAATTACCAAAACGGCCTTACCCTCGGTTATGTTCTGAAGCTAAATTTGTGCGAAAGAAAGAGCTTTCATTCCTTTCCACTTGGTCGTGGTATAGAAACAACTACAAAAATGTGCAGGGAAGTCTGAATATTTATAAAATATCCCAATCTGTTCTACAGTAAATATCTTCGACTCCAAACACTAAATTTTCCTATATATTTTCTGTTCAACGCTATTTTCACACACTAATTTAATCACAGTTTACGTTGTTAAGACGAAGGAATTAACACAACCGAATTAAGTGACAGTTCCTCAAAAAACTTGGCAAAACAACGATACAAAAAACATTAAACGCGAAGCAAGGAATGATAACTAAAAATAAATCTTATACTATTTGTATTCTGTAATAACTTGACGACAGTTATTCACGAATTAAAAGACTGCCTCGTATTAATTTACAAGGATGAACAATTTTTTACAAACGTTATATGGGGATATTCAACGCCTTGCGCGTCGTTTATGTCGCTCAGAAAAAAAAACATATAGCGATCTGCAGTCGCACAACGAAAGCCAAATGACAATTTCTCGCAATAAAAAAAATTCTTTTTGGCCGTATAGTAACTTCGTAAAAATTTAAGGCAAAATTTTTTGTCGTGTAAAGGAAAATTTGCCGCGCACGTGTATAAAAACTTTATACACAAATAAATAAGGTTAAATTCACAAACAACAATGGGGGCATTACCTAATTCACAATATGAAAATCCACGGTGTAGGTTTGAAACGAACCACTGCATTTAGCACCATGTTAACTACACACCATTGAGGAATCTCAGAGTTTGTTACCTCTCAAAACGACACGCTATACTTTGCGCTCTTACCATAGCGAATCGTTTCGTTTTAAGCCTTCTACTGTCGTGTATGTCATGTATATTGCAAATGTAACTTTACACTTAATTTAAGGGTAAAGTAGTTTAAGTAGACATTCAAATGTGTGGCTTATACCTTACACTCGCCAAGTAAATTTTACTTATAGTTTGCAGCCACAAAACGGGACACAATGCAATTAAAAAAAAGTTATTTATAAATATAGTTTATAAGTAAAAAAATTGTTCAAATGAAAACTTTGCCACTCTCTTCGCCGCAGTGACTTTTTACGTTTATTAAAAATCAAGGTTTTCCTGCATGAACACATTCGTCGTTAAGTAAAACGTCAGTTGCTACAGACGATTATAATCAATCTGTGAACAACAGTTTATGTCATTATCATCAATTTCTTGAGATGGCGTCCCATGGTACGCGATTTCGGAGCAACCTGTACACACAATCTTTACTGGCATTTATGTTTCTTTGTTAAGTCGAATTCTGGCATCCTCCCGAAGGTCCTGACTCTGGGTATTTTGACTGTTTTCACGTACCCGTTTGTTGGCGTAGGAAACAACAAATAGAACGCTGCCTCTCTTCCTGACATACCCACGAGTTCAAACTACTGCCAGCGTGACGGACAGTTATATAACAACCTCAGGCCGTATGTGTGAATTTGTTGTCAAAATGATTGGCCGTATTAAATTACGTGCGTGTTCCGTGACATTTAATGCTAGTATCATATATCGTGAAATAATTCGAACAGTTCAAACCTACAACTTCAAAATGATGTATCCTTTGGCGGTATGTGCAATTTTATTTACGTGTCACAGTGTGTATGTAATAAATAAATAAATATATAATGTCCCGTAAAAAGGTCGCAATAATTACAGATGGTGTAGTATGCATTAAAACAAGACATATCGGTCCTGTACACATAGGTGGTAAATGTAATATCTACGGAGTTATGGTGTACTACATCTACTGCCCACGAACACCACGTACCTGAACTACTCGTCACAACAGGTGCTCGATGTGACTGCCATGCAATGCAACCCTCCACCCACCGCATTCTTCGAACAACCCTGGTTGTTGCCGGATTGCGTCGCAGACATGGGACCTCTCGAGTAGAGATTTTCTGATAGTAAAATTATTTTGAAATCAAAACGCGAGTATTTTGGAAATTCGGTTATTGCAGAGGCCTAGATATGATCAAAAAATTATAAAAATTTCAGTTTTTAATTTTGTAGATTTTGATATGATTTGATTTCGTGCTCTAATTTTTTTAAAAACAACTTTTTAATTTTTTTACTCTAAAGTAAAGCATACTACCGCATAGTGCTATATAAATAAACGTCAGCTGATTAAATATCTACTCGACAAAAAAATCTCATCGAATTTCGATTAACAGTTCAGATTCTATAGACGATTGAGTATTCCAGACATTCGCTCGACATCGTACACTTCCATGGATGCCCCTTAACGATTTAATCCTTCAGTTTATAAATATTTCTCTTTTATTTTGAAAAATACACTATTACTACCGTTTATAACTAATTTAGTTAAAATAACGTTTTTATCGTCTGTTTGTCTAAGTACTATCATTTCAATGAACTGCGCTAATAGATCTATACCGTATTTACTTGCATAATGTTCGCAGAAATTCTATCATTTTTTGATTAGAAAATTGGGGCGCGGACATTATGAGGAAGTTTCAGAAAAAAATGCGTAAAAATTTTTTTAGAGTATGCATTTATCCGTATTTACTTATCTATAGCGTGCTTTTTAATATAAGCAAATACTTCTGGTGTGTGTGTGGAAAACATGGAAAAAAAGGCAAGGTAATCTCGCTAACCCATTCATGTGCTATTTTACTAATGGCTGTAAATAAATCATAAATTTACAGATTTGTCCATGATTACTCGTCTATCGCATGCCCTTTTCTTAAAAATAAAAGAGAAGGTTTCTTCGTTTGTGCGTGAAACATAAGAAAAGGCAAGATAATCTCGTAAATCCATTCACATGCAACCCCCGTTAATCTATTCATGGCCGGAACATGTTGAAAAAGACAGGTGTGGATATTAAGCGAATTAAAAAAAAAAAAAAAAACTTCTTTATGGCTTCAAAAATACGTGGATTCAGTTTCTTGGACGTACTCCATTGCAAATTGAACGACTGTCAAAGAAAATTAAACAAATAAACGAAAACCATAATATAAGCAGAGTATGCTTAGTCAGCAAGATACATACACAACAAGAAATTCCAAAAAGGAATCGGGTCAAATAGAAACAAGGAACAAACAGATAATAAATGAAAATAATAACAAATAAAATAAAAAACCAAGTAACATGCGACACAACGATGAGATGAAACAAAAAACACAGCAAATATCACACACGAACAGAAAAATAACAAAAAGACACAACAAATAGACGAGACAAAACGCAACAGGTAACAGACGTATACAGAAAAGACAAACGACACAACGAAGAGACGAAACAAGACACAGTAGTTTTGTCGCACTCGTGTTCCTGAACCCTGTGTGTCTACCTGATGACGGGAACAGATTCCAGTTCCCGAAACGTCGTAACAC
>PNEQ01101223.1:0-17411 GCA_003012365.1 Medauroidea extradentata | reverse complement strand
TACATACCATTTCGACGCCATGTTGAACTGTTGTAAAATAAGACTTGACCACATGACACACACTGCGCCTATGATTGGCCAGAGAGAATTCTGGGTAATATGAACTCCCGAAAAATAGGACATGTTCTATTACGTTTTTGGGTAACGTTTCGGGTACAAAATCTGCCATGCCCAGAACCAAACCCCTTGTGGAGGTGCTCGAACTGCACTCAGATGGAAGCAGAAATGCTACCAGAAAATGGGCATAGAAACTGCTATGAAATTGGGCATCGTGTGAGGCCGGCTTTACTGGTTTCACCAAGTTCGGAACTGAAGTGAGAATACATGATATTCTATGTGTCGAAGGAATAAAGAGATGTTTGCTATCTGTAAAGAAAATGGCAGAAAAAGGAATTACTACATGCTTTGATTCAAATGGATTCTCGATCAGAAAAGAAAATAAGTTAATTTATCTAGGAGATTTTACACGATTGTGTGAAATTGAAATAATGACAAAAAGCTGTTATAGTACATTTTCATTGTGGCATAAAAGACTGGGTCATGCTGGAATAGAATCAGTTAAAAAACTCTCATCAGCTGGAAAAATTTCTCTATGTTCCAGCTCTAATATGAAAGAATGTGTTGCTTGTATTGAAGGAAAAATGAGTAGAAAACCTTTCAACGGAACAAGAAAGAGAGCACAGAAAGCATTGGAATTGATACATACAGATGTATGCGGACCCATTCTCCTGATACCATGGATGACATGAGATACTTCAAAACATTCATTGATGATTATTCTCATTATGCAGAAGTACATCTAATGAAGTACAAGAGTGATGCTGTGATGATATTTGAAAATTTTGTGGCAAGAATGTCAAACAAATTTGGCTACATCATGACAACAGTTAGGCTTGATGGAGGAACAGAGTATGATAAGATACAGAAAATATGTACTGCAACAGGAATAGTCTTGGAAAGAACACCACGATATACTCCTGAGCTGAATGGAGTAGCAGAAAGATTTAATAGGACTTTACTTGATTCGGCGAGAGCTTCTTTATTTGATTCTATCTTGGACAAAGAATTCTGGGGAGAAGCAGTGCGGCATTCTACGTATGCAATAAATAGGAGGCCAACAAGCGCTATTCCTGGTAATCTAATTCCAGCAGAAATATAGCATGGTACAAAACAGGTCATGAACAGACTTAAGTCATTTGGCTGTGACGCATATGCAAGACTTCTTGTTCAACTACCGGGTAGATCTACGGGATGCGGCCGGTAGATCTTTACCGCATGACGTTTCCTGTTTCCGACCGATTTACTCGCTATCGAGTGGATCTGAAGTAGTTTCCATAAACATCTTGAAAAATACGGACACCACTCCACGACTTGTTATTTACAAATTTTAAGTTCGTATGTTATAAAACAAAAATGAAGCTATAAAAATTTACGAAGACAATCTGTCAGCCATAGCAATAGCAAAAAATGTAGAAACCAAATGTTCAAAACATATTGATATAAAATATCATTTTGTTAAGGAGCATATATCAAACGCAAGAATCACCATTGGAATACGTTAGTACAGAAAATCAAATTGCTGATATTTTTACCAAGATTCTGTATTCTTGTAGAATCTTGAAACTTCGAGGATTGCTTGGCATAGTAGAGCTGAAAGAAGTGTGAAATTATGTGGGAGTGTTGATGAATGTAATTTCACTTGTGTTCTCTATGCAAAAAAAAAAAAAACAAACTCGTTGTTTTATGGTTTATGTAGTGTAATTAAAGGAATTAAATGTGTGTAAAATATTTTATTATAGTCTTGAATGTATTAATTTCAACATAATATAACAAAAAACTTGAAGAGACATATATAACAACCTCTCATCATCCTTTCTTCTGATTACCATGTCTTTCTAAAAATCAACTTAGCTGCCGATGAGATGTAAAAACTCGATAAAAACAGAGGGTAAGTAATTTTATATTTTAAATTATTTCACTGGACAATTCCATTATATAATGCCAGCACACTTCAGCAACACCCACAATGACATATGTAACTATGTAATTAGCCTTTACCAAAAATAAATTAAAAACACTAAATTTACCATTCATAATATTATACCACAACTGTGTTTCGAGAAAAATGACACCAACCTTAAGACTGTGACTTGACTGACAAAAACATCACACGAAACACAGAAGGTATGTTTATTTAATTATTATTTTTTAAAAAATCTCAGCACAAGTTATGATGTCATCCAGATATCTAATAACACGTTGCTAGAACTGTTATTATCTTAATAAATAATTCAGACCATAACTATTTTCACATTTATATACTTAATTTGACCATACTTATGGATTTGAAACTGTCATTGACAGGAAAGTATTGGCTGTAAGACATGTACAGTTTTGGTAAATCTATTAAACATTGTATCATACCACTAGCAATATTAATACACTGTTTCATAATGGAAGTGAACGGGAATAAGGCTTTTAAAAAATTTGTATGTACAAATACCTGTAACACTCTTCCAAATAAATCTTATCCGGTAAAGCATAAAGCAGGTTCAAATGATAAAATAGTGTAAAAAATTATCTCCACTGGGTAGACATAGAAACCTGAGATCAATAAGAGAAGCATATGCCTTTTCTAGTGTTAGGAGGAGGGAGAAAAATCATATTTAATAGCTTTAATAAGCTTAACCCTCGCAATTGTGCTGATGCCCGTAGGCGAGGGGACTCTTACCCATTCCTACAACAGCCCTTTGCGAACTCTCCCAGCATTTCCCTCGCTATAATTTTAATTTTCGCCACAAATCCTTTACACTTTTTTTTTCCACAGCCTGCTTCTTAGGCTAAATCTATTCTTCAAGAATTTTTTGGCCCCTACCCTATTTCCATGTCCATATTGCCATACAACTTCCTCTTTGTTTTTAGGAGAATATATACCAAGATTGGCAATAGAAGCAGTGACGTCTGGCTTCATGCAGGATCACCTCGCCCACTCTGTAAGCTATATAAATGTACATGTTTAATTAAAACTTGTACAATTTAACAATATCTATGCCAAGTTTTCAAACAAAAACCACTTATCAGCATTTGGGATGTGTGAATACACCAGAAGGCCAAATATTTAATTTACTCTTTTCTAAAAATTAAAATTTTTAAAGTATGACTGATTTTATACTGCACAAACTCTTGTAAAAAAAACTGATGTAGCAATCATTTTCAAAATAAAAGGATTTTAAAAATTCAAGGAGGTGGGGATTCTATCTGTTTAAATTAAGGCACCATGTGAGTTTGTATTTAACATGTAAATCTCTTTACCGAATGGGTCAGCCTAAACTGATTCCTGTAATGATAACGAAGCAAGCCAACAATACCACATAAACAAGATGCTATTATCAGGGGTGGCTTAAGGACAGTTTTTCATCCAGGCAGGTTAGTATGAATAGCATTTGAGGACCCCCTCCTCCTCCAAGCCAACCAATGCTATTTTTTTCATCACTCAGATATATATTTTTTATTTTCATCTATCTTCCAGGACTAATAATCATGTAAAATTACTTATAAAACTGTGTTTTCAAACAACACACACTTTAACATAACATATTTATACAGTTTTTTTGTTAAAATATGCGACTTCATACTCCTATCAAAATTGTTGACCTAAGTTTGGCGCCCCGTTCCAGCTGACACCCCCGGCGGCTGCCTGGGTCACCCGACCCTTAAGCCGCCCCTGGCTTCTATTATAA
Source organism: Medauroidea extradentata (assembly GCA_003012365.1). Taxonomy (NCBI): domain Eukaryota; kingdom Metazoa; phylum Arthropoda; class Insecta; order Phasmatodea; family Phasmatidae; genus Medauroidea; species Medauroidea extradentata. Next base: position 13,671 of record PNEQ01101223.1, on the reverse strand, counting down.
AAAAATTTCCATTAAAACAAACAATTCAAACTTAGGCCTAGGTAGTTTACTTGCTGTAGCAAACACTCGCAGTACTCTGTGCTCTTTCCATTCTGGCAATACATTTTCACAATGCATTATTGCCATGTTTAGTCTTATCTGATTTGTGAAAGGAGGCCACATTCAAGTTTTCCTCTCATTTCTTAACCATGACAAAGACACCACTGGCACCCCATCTTCAAATTCCAAAACTGCAAACATTGTCTGGTGACCTAGTAATACTGTAATATAATACAAAAATTAAACACACACACATTCCTACATAACATTTCAGTGAAGTAATGGTATAGCAACATATTTGTATTTATATGAACAATACCACACTTTTGACGAAATCTCGCATGTTGACCAATAATACAACTCTTTATCATGTAACTCAACAATATTGGTATTGAGAATCTTCGAATGGTTTGGTATATTGTACAAATTGTCAATTTGTTTATGAACATAGCCTATAATGAAATGATCAACACAAACCTCACAAAACACAATATTTAGCACTTCAACATACGTTCCATCTTTCAACAGACAATAACTATCATATTTAACTACACAACTGATAGTAAACATTTCTGTGACCATTTTCTTATACTGTTTCATATTGGTAAAATTGTTAGTTAATGGACCTATTGTATGGACCTTCTCAAATGAACAGCCTATCTGTTTCAGTTCAAAATATGAATACAATCTTTCTTCTGTGTGTCGCTTCACAATCTGCTGCAGAGGTTTATAATTTTTCCTTAACATTTTCTTCAGAACCTGCATGAAATTCTCAAATCTAAATGCACTGAAGCTGTCTAAATTACCATATTTTTGCACATCTTCAGTAATATGAAGGAGACCATGTACATTATGAGAAATGTGTTTATCTCCACATAGTGAGCAGAATAAGTTAACAAATTTTTCAAGAAGTTGGTTAGCATATGCTGCATTTGCTAAGCACCATTTCCTACAAGCCAGAATTGATACTGCAACATGCAAAGACAAGAAGTGAAAATAAATGTCATGTTTAGGCCAACTTTTAAAAACAACTGGCACAGTATACAGCAAAAATTGACGATATTCAGTTGCCTTCCAATGTTTTATTTCACTTAAAGATCGTGGTTTTGTTGAAAATTCACATGGTGCACTGCTCTACAGATTTACTAAAGCACTAGATATTTATTTTTCCATGGAAGAAGTTATTCTCACACTTAAATCCCCACAAAGTAATAAATTTAACAATTTTCTGACTACACCAAGGCACACTAACTGCATATAATCGAGTACTGGTCCAAACCCAGGAATTCCAACCAAGATACTATGTGGTACCTATCATCTTCACAATGGATGAAATCACTGTCATCTCTCTTGAAGGGACAAGTAATATGAAAGTTCACCCTATTTTCTAAATACATTCTTTCCAATTTGCACCTTGTGCAGCTATAATAGCCAGTGTGATCTTTCACATTCAATACAAATGATTTTGCAGGAGCATCACATATTAAAGCATGAAGAAATTCCATCTTAATATTACCATTAAACATAAATCCATTAATCACCACTTCTTTACATTTCTCTAAAAATTGTTTAAGAAATTCAATAGTACTAGATGGTGTTTCAGTTCCATAATAAACGCAAACCATATGAACTGTTTTCACATGCATCTCGAAAAGCAAGATTGGCCACAAACATGCAGATGACGACTTTGAAAGTGGTACACCATCTACATTAATCAACTGCTCTAACGAGTCTGTCTTAATGGCAAGACAGTCTAATTGTTTACAAACGGACTCCAGACTTTTACATAAACCTAGGTGACAATACTGCCCTGGCTCCATTTTATTACATCTGTACTTCTTGGAGTTCTTAAAAGTATATGGGCATCGGAAGGTAGGCCAGGACCTAAACTATGAGAATGGAATATCTTTAAAAGTGCATTTAAACATTCTGATTAACTGAAAATTGTACAGTCCAAGATCTCAAGTCCTCTTCTAAACTAGAATCGCCTACATTTACTTTGGCATTTGCAGCTGCAACTTCTGCTTCAGTGTTATCCGACACACCATAAAAAGTACTGCTAATACTAAAACCTTCTTCATGTGTATCTAACTCTGAGTTCACGTCACTATTCAAATCCGCAATGTGTTCCGAAATTTCACTTTCCATGAATGTCTGATTAATTTTTTTAGCCGAAACAATTGGAGGAACCCAATCCATTTCTGATAAACTGATAACAAACCCCGAAGTAGAAGGCTTACACACTGTAGATGTAGCTGGATGTGTTTCTGATTCATGACAGTCAGTTATTGAATGCCTAGGCAATGATGGAAGCTGCTCTTCACAAAAATCAAAATTGGTTTCCTTAGAATGTTTCCTTCTTATCTGTCGCGATGATAAGTATACTAACCTCTTTTTTTTTACAAAACATATTTCACCCAACAGAAGAACTTGACATTTGCTCAGTTTTTACATAAGCATTGTTGTAAGGCAATTTCGACCTACACAAAGGGAAATTGTAGGTGTCAAAAGATAAGTTATGCTATGTGAAGTTGGCACTACTATTGAACAATGTAATCATTGGAGTGATTAATTAATCGGTCTCAGTCTGCTGTTAACGAGTGTTCTGCAATGACCTTGTCCAAACATAACATAGGTTATGGGCCTAGCCCAGTTAGCCTTGCATATCGTTGGGACTATTTGATTGTGAGCTGAAGTGCGTAGCATAACCGTAGTTGCGGTGGTCGGATTGCTAGCAAGTTTCTTGTGTGTTCGCGAGTGCGTGCATTTACAGGACAACATGATTCCTGTGTCGTTGATCGGTATTCCGCAACTCGCGAGCAATAATTTCTCCAACTGGTTGTGGAGAGTTGAGACGTTTTTGGAAAAAGAGGGAATCACTGATGCCATTAGTATTTCTGATGCAGCGAAACAGATATTATCAGCAGAAGATAAGAAGCAGTAGAGCATGAAAAGAAGGTGAAATGTGTCATTGCTCAATGTGTGTCGGACAAGCACTTGGGAGATAATAAAAAGGGCAACATCAGCGAAGGATATGGTGGGTTCTTTAAGGAATGTGTTTGCCCGAAAGAGCCCAATTTCTAAACTGTTTGTTATGAAAAAGCTTTTGAAGTTGAAGTTTGGAAAGGGAGAGCTGCAAGACCACTTCCTTGAGGTAGAAACATTACTTCCTGAATTAGAAGCTTTAGGTGTTGTCTTAGATAAGACTGACAAGGTGTGTTACCTGCTACTGAGGATGCCGGACAAGTACGACAGCGTAATCACAGGCATTGAGACAATTACTACGATTATCAGCTTGGAGTTTGTGAAGGGATGACTTCTCGACGCAGAAATTCGCATGCTGGAGGGAGAGCTGTCATCATCAACATCAGAGCCTGGCTGTTCGTTTGCAGCGCGTCGGTCGAAAGCGACGTGGTACGAGTGTGGTGAGAAGGGGCATTTCAAGAGGAATAGTCTGAAGTGGAAACAGAAAACTGGTGGAAAGATTGACCATGGACGAGGTATGCACAGGGTATTTGTTGAAGCAGAAACAGTGAGTGACGATCTTGTATTTACTGCACCAACCTCTTTGCTGAGTGACAATGAACATCTTAATGTGGTTAATTTTGTTTGTGATTCTGGAGCATCAGAGCACATGGTTAGTGAGAAGTATAGACCATGTATGTTAAACATTAAAACAATAGATAAACCAGTTGCTATTGTAGTAGCGGATGGAAGTAAGACAGTTGCTGCAACAGAAAGAGGTGACATTGTGTTTGATAAGTGTACATTAACAAATGTGTTGATTGTTTGTAACCTAAGATATAATTTGTTGGCAATTTCAAAGGTATGTGAAGCTGGATATCAAACTACTGTTAGTGTTGAAATATTGAAGTAATAAATAAGTCTAAACAGGTTGTCCTGGTAGGATACAAAGTGGGTAAACTCTATCTTGTTGAGTTGGCTTGCTCAGCTGGGGAAATCAATTAGGGAACAAGGGAAGTGTATTCCCAAATAAAACCTGGCATAAGAGGTTAGGACACCCTGGTTTAGATGCCATGAGAAAGTTAGGAACTGTGACAGGCATAAAAGGCATGAAAGGGATAAAAGAATGCAAAACATGTCTTGAGAGTAAGTTGTCTAGGCAACTTTTTAAGTATGACCGTGCGAAAGGGAAATATTGTTTACAAATAATTTGCAGTGATTTGTGTGGTCCCATTAAACCTTCTACTTGAGAGGATTATAATTATTTTCAGACCATAATAGATACATATTCAGGATTTTGTATGGTGTTTCTATTAAAGACTAAAGATGAAGTCAGTGTTAATTAGAAACATTATGTCAAAACAACAGAGAGACAATTTTCAGTAGAAAATTATAAGGTGTTACGAATACAGTGTGGCAATGGGGGTAAGTTTTGTACCTCAAATTTTAGAAGGTTGTGTTATAAGAAGGGGATTCAATTGGAGTACACTCCTGCTTATACGCCTAAGCTAAATGGTTTAAGTGAGAGAATGAATCGAACCTTGTTAGAGAAATCCCAGTGTTTGATAGGTGATCTGCCAAAGTATCTGTGGCGGGAGGCGGTGAGGAGAGCAGCATATTTATACAATAGGATCCCGAGGTATGATGGTCATACACCTGCAGAGACCTGGTATGGGCAGAAGGTATATTATAACAAAATAAGGTTGTTTGGAAGTAGAGCTTTTATTAAATACAACTGCCCATCGCCAGGAAAACTTGATAAAAAGAAGTAGTGAGGTATACATGGTGGGGTATGAATCAATTGTGTACAGATTTTATGATCCAAACACAAGAAAAATCCTTCTGTCACGGGATGTAAAGTTTTTGGAGGATGATTATCAGGTAGTAGACATTGAGAGTGTTAAGAATGAGGTAATAGAAGTGGATTTGGAGGAAAAGTTAGAGGAACCTAGTAGTGATCAAAATAAAAGTAATTCAAGTGAATCAAATGAAAAAGAAGTGGAAGAGGTTAGACGTTCAAAAAGGAATAGGGTACCTCCAGTCTGGCAGAAAGATTACATAACTTTTAATGAAATCGTTACACAGATAGCTTAAGGTGCAGTAGGTATACTTGACTCTAATATCCCTGTGATAGTGTAAGATATACCAAATAGTCCAGACCGGTTGTTGTGGGATAAAGCTATCCAAGAAGAGTTACATGCACTTTACATAAATAATACATGGGAACTAGTCGAAAACACAAGGATGAAAAAGTAATAGACTCTAAATGGATATTTACAGAAAAATAAGTACAAGGAAAGAATGTTAGAAAGTCAAGGTTGGTTGCTAGGGGTTGTTTTCAAGACTTAAACACTGAAAAAAATATCTTTTCTCCTGTGGCTCGGATGCCAACTATTCGTATTATTTTGTCTTTGGCTGTAAAATTGGATTGGATTATAGAGCAGTTAGATGTTAAAAGTGCTTTCTTTTTATGGGGAATTGAAGGACCCTGTTTTCATTAATATACCAGAGAGAGTTAAAGTGTCTGATAATAAAAACCTTGTTTGTAAATTTAAAAAGGCCTTATATGGACTTAAACAATCACCCAGGCGTTGGTATGAGACTTTGAGTAATATATTGTCTAGAACGGGGTGTAGGAGATCTGAATCTGATCCTTGTTTATCTCTTCAAAGGGGTTTATACATTGTAGTGTATGCAGATGACCTAATGATATTTTCAGATGGTAAGAAAAAATAGATGACATAAAAATCATTTAAAAGAAAAGTTTGACATGAAAGAAATGAACGAAGGAAAGACGGACTTCAATTTCCTAGGACTAGAAATAAGCTGTAATGATACATGTATGTACATTAGTCAGACCAAGTTGATAAAGAAGGTATTGGATAGGTTCAATATGACAAATTGTCGGTATTCAGACTTACCAATGGAATTGAAATTTGATCTCCAACCATCAGAAACATGTGATAGTGATGTGCCATAAAGAAAACTAATAGGGTGTTTAATGTATATCATGTTAGATTCTCGACCAGAATCAAGCTATCCCATTGGGTATTTTAGTAGATTCCAGAACTGTTATGGAAAAGAGCATTATAAGTATTTACTACGTACATTGAAGTATTTAAATAAAACAAAAGAGTATTGTCTGTTACATTAAAAATGATTGCAACATAGTAGTCATGTGTAAATGCTGATTATGCAAATGATAGGAAAGATAGAAAAAGTGTATCAGGATACTTTATTAGGGTATATGGAAATAATGTGATTTGGAAATGTGAAAAGCAGAACTGTGTCAGTTTATCGAGCTCAGAGGCAGAATATGTAGCGTTGGCCACTGCAGCCACTGAGTGTGTTTGTGAAAAAGATTCTGTGTGAACTGCTTGCTATCAGTAATATAGGGATAGTTTTATATGAAGACAATCAATCGGGTATTAAAACGTCATGTACATTAGAAACAAAACATTCAAAGTATATTTATGTGAAGTATCACTACATTAGGGATCTTGTACAAGACAAGGTAGTTACACTAGTATGCGTAGATACTAATAACCAAATTAATGATTGTTAAACCAAACAGGTTTCTTATTGTAAATTCAAGACATATGTTGTTGGATTAGGACTGTCGAAATTGGGGGAAGGTGTTGTAAGGCAATTTCGACATATACAAAGTGAAATTGTAGGTGTCAACAGAGAAGTTATGATATGTGAAGTTGGCACTACTGTTGAACAATGTAATCATTTCAGTGATTAATAAATCGGTCTCCGTCTGCTGTTAACGAGTGTTCTGCAATGACCTTGTCCAAACATAACAAGCATAACCATTTAAAACTAGCCTTAAGTACTGAATTCACACCAGCGCTAATAAAGTGATGTAAATCTTCCGAAAAGTATTCTTCTGTTCAAAACTTTTGTGGAACCCGCGAATCACATTTTTAAGTTTAAGTTTCACCTTCTGATTGGCGAAACATTTTTGGTGTCACGTCTATCGAACTATTGAGAATTCCCGATTACAGACAGTAGGCCTACAGTACTTTCTTTTCCGATAAGTTCTTGTAAAACCCTTCATGTATACAAATTAACCTATGCGGAATTGAAAATAAAGAAAAGCATTAATTTTTTATGCAGTGTTTCACACAACTCCGACATAGCTAATTTCCATTTATTAAAACAGAGGCTATTGTTGAGTATAAACGTGCATTCGTCCTACTATGCAAGTTTAGATATACATATTGACAAGCAAATATGGCAAATCTGACATTATAAAGCGAAAAATTATCATGAAAAAGATATTTACATGCATTAATTAGTTATATTTTCTTACCTTTAATATACAATGTCAACCAGTCATTTAGTTTGAAAAGCACCGTGGAAAGCAACTGAAAGCAATATGTGACAAGGATACCAACACTATCAAACGAAATTTAGTTTTTCAACCTCCAATCAGTTTATTTAGATGTTTTAACACACGAATCACATTAAATTGAATTATTAAAACCTATCACCATTTAAATCAAAAGAGAATGAAGTTAAATCGACTGACTTCAATGTCATTTTTAAATGAGAGTGCAACATTCATATGTTTACATCTGATTTACACTCTCAAGCAGCGACAGCGACGCGGTTTTGTTACCAGATCAGATAGCAGTTAGCACGTGGCAACGTTTTAACAACATTGCTGGAACGATCACAAAACACGTGCCTTGCTCGTCGCAAAGTAATGTGCATACAACATACTCACTTGGTTAGCGTTCTTTCCCATGTCCTCGGAAAATCAAAACGTAACAGCAACATTCCTGGAACGATACTAGAACACGTGCCATACACGTCACAAAATAACGTGCAGTTGATGTGCTCATTTCGTTACTGATTTCCTGTGACGAACATAGTACAAAGTAACATCACAGCAACGTCACTGGCACAAAGTGTGCTGTATGGGGTAGCATTCTTTTTCATTCTAAATCTTATGAAGAAAACAGTTTCATCAAATTCTTCAAAAAAATCAAGCACTAGCTGAATTCTTCACAGTCGTGGCAGATGTTCCACAGCGTCAGCAATACTTGTAATCTCAAAGACGTAATTAACCTCCACAGGGGGCCGATTAAATATCACCACTTGCGTTTTGCACCGACGCAGCGCAACGCAAGGAAATCTGCTCTGCACCTGCACCTCGAGTCATAGTTGGAATTAAATATACTCGAAAATGCAAGGCGCAAGGGGCGGAGCCTATTTTGGCTCGGTGCAACTGCCTCCCCTCTCCAGCTTACACTAGCCAATCAGAAAATTTGTAACATCATTCTCACTGCCACATGAACGGCAAAAGCTGTTTGCACACCCGCGTGCTTACATGCAGATATAGCTTCCATGTAGCAGTGAACATTTCTCGCGCTAAATGTAATGATTTGGTTAAATTTTTCGTAACCTCAAATTTTGTAGCCTTCTCGTGATTAAACAAGGATGTAAGAAGTATAGGTTCATATCAAATTATGAAGGAAAATTGTAACAAAGTTTTCATTACAAGTGTATATGTCGTAGTTGTGTTTTGAAGTGTGAAAGTAAATTTCCATAATTTCGTGGTTCTTTCAGTGTAGTGGAGCGTGTGTTCATTTTTGTGTTCGTGAATAATTAAGTGCTTTATTTATGGAGAGCAGTATTTTTTTTTTAACACAATTGGAACACGTCAGAGTGGTTTTCCCCTGTAACCAGCTTTTATATACTTCATGTTGCTAACAGAAAATAAAGTGCCTAAAGTGATAGACGTGTGATGCGATTAGAGCCAAAACTATGTATACATTTTATATTTGTTCTGATATTAATTTGAGTGGCCTAGTTTTGAAATTCACGTAAGTTATTTTAACTTGTGTGGCATGGTATTTGTGAGTGTAGGCCTACTACCTAATGGGCTATTCATGTGGCATTCGTCTTTCAGTGAGTCGTAAATCGTGATACGTTGATTAATTCTAAATAATTCATTGCTGTGTAGTGAGTACGAGTGGCGTTCGTACAACTGTACTGCAATAAATTTAATTAGGTCTAGATTATTGTAAGTTCAATGTTCACCGAGATAGGGTGTGATGTGTGTAGACAGAAAGTCTCACGAAAGACTTAAAACCGTTTTATGAAATAAAGAGAATCCCAACAGAATCACTCTTAAATATTAAGCACGTATGTGGAAACAAGTCGGCAAGAAAGATGTGATGTTGGAAACACCCCATCCAAGCAAGCAAAATAGAGAGGTAATGTCACCGTTCTAAGCAATAGCCAAACAGGTACTTGCAAAATATATTCGCTATTTATTTAAATTATCATTTGCATAAATGTTTTAAGCAAAATTTTTAACGGTACAAATAACCTCGTCACAAACGCACTCTATTTTCTCGTCGTGCGTCACAGAAAAATACCCTTAAAATATATTCCTGGGAAAGGATAAATCGTTGCCCATTTTAAATTGCTTCTTTAGTAAAAAAACATTTCAGTTTCGTACTACTTCTGTACTTCGTAACTATAAAAAGCTGAAATCTTGAAATGTGTACACGGAAAATGTAAACAATTAAAGTTCATAGAACACTGGATACAGATAAAGATATCCAACTTTTATGTTAATTCACTTTCACAATCCCGAAAATTGTCCAATGCGCATGCGCGAAGGGCGCAGATATACTTGCGTCGAGCCATTTGCTAGTCGCAGATTTTCAGGCACTTTGTGCCATTACGTGACCACTTGCACCTGCGTATTTGTTTATTTAATACCAAAGCAACGCAGCGCAAGTGCAAATTTTGCGCTGCACCTCTCAAAAGCGATATTTAATCGCCCCCCAGAAGCAGAAATTTTGAATTTAAATTTTAGCTATACCATGTCAAATAACTTACCTGTAAACTTAGTAAAAAAGGTAACTAAGTCAATCTATTTTTACCCCACAGATGAACAAGAAATAAGTAAAATAATTGTTCAAATCAAGAGTACATCCTCGGAGGACTATTTTGGAATTACATGTGAAATATTAAAAAAGTGTCATAAACCATTGTTGCCTATCCTTACCCACATTGTAAATGAATCATTAAGCACCAGCACATTCCCTGAAAGAATTAAAATTACCAAAGTCATTCCATTATTCAAAAAGGGTGATAGAACCAAACAACAAAATTATAGGCCTATTTGTTTGCTGCCTGCTTTCTCAAAGGTTCTAGAAAAGGTTATATACAACAGACTTACTAGATTCTTCAGTCAAAATGAAGTTCTGTGTCAGGAGCAGTATGGCTTTCAAAAAAACAAGTCTACAACCCTAGCCACTTTTTATCTTGTTAAGCATATACATGCAAAACTAGACAAAGGAGAACAATTGTTGAGAATATTCTGTGACTTCTCGAAGTCCTTTGATTCTGTTGATCATGTTATACTAACAGAAAAACTAGAATCTTATGGAGTTTGAGGGGTGGCACTCAAATTATTACAGTCGTATCTAAAAGATAGAAAGCAGAAAACATTAATACAAAATGAAATATCTAACAACTATTCCAACTGGGGAGACTGAAAGAGGAGTACCACAGGGAAGCATACTTGGGCCCTTATTATTTCTTATATATGTTAATGATTTGCCTTCAGCCATAAAAGATGGGAAAACAGTTCTATTCGCTGATGATACAACAATTCTTATATGGGGTGAGACTGAAGATGTTTTAAATATGTGTCGTAAAAGTACACTTTCTCAATTAGAAAAGTGGTTTCATACAAACAAACTTAAATTAAATATTTCTAAAACAAAATTCATTAAATTTAATAAGAACTCAACAAGACATCATTCCTCAGTTCTCACACAACAAGAACATATAGAAACAAGTACAAACTTTTTAGGTATAGAAATAGATGACAAATTAAAATGGATTCAGCATGTAAACAAAGTATTAAAAAACTATCCTCTGTCTATTATATATTCCGATGTCTAAAAGACACTATTGATAAAGATACCATGAAGACAGTCTATTTTGCACACTTCCACTCCATAATGACTTACGGAATAGAAATATGGGGCCATACCAAAGCCTGTGTACATATATTTTAGCTCCAAAAGAAAGTGATATGGATAATATCAAATGCAAATAGTCGAACAAGCTGTAGAAATTTGTTTAGAGGCCTAGCAATTCTCCCTTTTTATAGTGAGTATGGGTATAGGGTTCTCCTTCTTATGAAGAGAAACCAGAAACAGTTCATAACCAATTGTGAAATACATAACTATAATACAAGAAATGCAAACAAATTGAGTATCACCCAACACAGTACAACACAATATGCACAAAGCAGTCATTACATAGGAATATTACTCTTCAACAGTATCCCAGCCGCATTGTCTCAGACATCAAACATAGATTTATTCAAAACAAAAATTAATAATATATTTTATGAAAATTGTTTTTATAGTATTGATGAGATTAAAGAACATTTGAAAGCTAAGTTGTAAAAACCCTGTAAAGTACCTACAATATAAGAATATAAATTCCTATGTACATCTTCATTTAAACTGTATTAAAGTGTGAAATCTTAATATATTAATCAACTGTAGTGAGACGCTGCATTGCGTATTAACTGTATAAAGTGAAAACATGTGTGTATTTGTGAAACTGAACTCTGTGAAATTGTTTTATGTATACAACTGTAGTGTAATATTGTATTTATTTTTTCTACTTTGTAAAGTGAAAATATGTATGTATCTTGCTTTGACAAGTTCTATATTCCAATAATATGAATCAACAGAACGAAAATGAAATAAATAAATAAATGTGATGTTGAAACACCCCATCCAAGCAAGGAAAACAGAGAGGTAATGTCAATGTTCTAAGCAATTAGCCAAACAGGTACTTGAAAAACATATTCGCTATTAATTTACATTATCATTTGCATAAAAGTTTTAAGCAAAGTTTTTAACGGTACAAATAACCTCGTCACAAACGCAACTCTATTTTCTCGTCGTGTAAAACGGAAAAATACCCTCAATATATATTCTGGGGAAAGGATAAATCGTTGCCCATTTTTAATTGCTTCTTTAGTAAATAACATTTCAGTTTCGTACTTCTTCTGTACTTCGTAACTATGAAAAGCTGAAATCGTGAAATGTGTACACGAAAACATAAATAATTAAAGCTCATAGAATGCTGGATACATTAAATTACATACTTGTATAACAGTGTACATGTCAGGTCTCTTTCTCCCGCTTTTCTTCATCTTTTTTCAGATTATTGATGACTTCATCCAGTTGCAATATAGGAAGCGATGAACGAAGATTATTTATTCATATTATATTCTTGTACATTGGCGGTGCGTTAGGCCGTGCTCTCGTGCTGTAGCACTGAGTAAACTTTTACAAAGTTATTGCGTACTTAATTATATTAAATTTCAGGTAATGTGACACAATTTATACTTATAACCTTTCTTTATAAGAGATCGACTGCTTTGCGCTAAGTTTTATAGGCGGACGGAATTTTCTCAAGTAATTTCGCTCGTGTAAGCCGCCCTTTTCTATGGTGTAAACCTGGTTAGGTGCTCCCACGGACTAGCACACGGTTGTCACTCCTCTTTTCTACCCCCTGTCCTTGCCAGAGGCGTAGAGAGACGCGGGAACCTCGCCTTTATCAATATCTGCTCCGTGCAATGATCAGAGTAGCCCTGCTATGTACTGCGCAAGCGCGCGACGGTAACGTCAGCGGATTGACAATGATGGCCTCTCGCGTCGCGCACGTGTTTGTACACTGCAGACCGTTAAACAAAGTAATTTTCGGTGTCGCATGAACGTGTAGCTGACTTAGAATAACTTTTATGAATAATACGTTACTATGTATTAATATTGTAAGTTGTGGGCGACAGTGACGTGATACTGTGCATAAATAACGAACTGCCACAGAATCTATGTCATTAGTCTTTGGCGCAATGGATACATTACCGACGCTTTATGATGGGATAATTTGGTAAGTCGAATTTTACAATATTGACTCATTTTTGTGAAAATTCTGTGTTGCTTGACGGTAAGTGGAAAATTATTTTAAGGTTTGTGTCCCTGGTTTATTAGTGGCAAATTTGTTTTCCGAATGTGACGTGGTACGAACTGCACACATTTATTTACGTGTTCCGTAGTTGTAATCATAAATATCGCAGGCCTAAGGCCTAGCTGATAATAAAACGAGCTGCGCAGTGTATGTGTTGATTTTAGAGTGGACAAGCACATGAAACGTCTAGTTCTCATAATTGGAGGAGTTATTTACTTATAGTTTTCGGAATAGTTATTTAATCGTATCAAAATGATATGCCGACGCGGGGCTGAATATATGCGTAGGCTGTGATGTTTGTAAATGAAACCATTTAGTCACTTTCAAACATGGATTTATTTTACCATCCTTTTTTTTTGGTTAGCTCCCATCCACGTCCTTCTATCTACTGCTGCCAACCTGCACATGCCAACCTCCTCCCCTGGTTGGTGTTACCAACATTACATATCATGACACCTTCCCTTTACACACAACACTTTTCTTGGTGACACATACATAATATTCTTGTTCAGTTTACTTACATTAAGTTTGAGTCCAGCACCATACAAGAACACCTTGCCCAAATACGGTCATTTACTTACACTGAACAGAGTAGCGGTACACACATCATAAGCAAACAAAACAATTCACATATAGTCA
>PNEQ01101222.1:0-17411 GCA_003012365.1 Medauroidea extradentata | reverse complement strand
CATCCCGAACAACATTAGTGTCTGTACTATCATTGATTGTTAAACATCCTGAACAACATTAGTGTCTGTACTATCATTGATTGTTAAACATCCCGAACAACATTAGTGTCTGTACTATCATTGATTGTTAAACATCCTGAACAACATTAGTGTCTGTACTATCATTGATTGTTAAACATCCTGAACAACATTAGTGTCTTTACTATCATTGATTGTTAAACATCCCGAACAACAATAAAGGCTACTGGCTTGCAAAATCTTTCTTTTCGTTCAAGAATCCCTGTTGGTAATTATTAGTAAGTACTAATAATGAAGAGTTCTGCCGAATTCAGAACATATTGGATACCCAAACAGAAATTTGGCAGTTAAGTTAGGAGAAACAATTATTGTCCATGTTTGTTGTGCAACTCATTTAACATTTTATAACTTCCACAGTAAAATTCTTAACAAGTTAGTTTTTTTTTTTTACATAATTTATTATGCCAGTTTGTCTATCAGATACACACAATTGTCTTTTCTCGGTTCTCATCAAAACACGCACACAATACACCATCCCTCAAAGTTCTTGTGCGAGGACTAAAAGGGAAGGCAAGAGTGTTTTCAGCTGTAGCAGGCACATAATTAAATTTTGTAGGCTAAATGAAATACTTTTCTGACAATAGAAATATAAAAACCGTTCTTTTTCTTTTATCGGAATTATTTTACACACTTATAGGTTAATGTAAAAGCACTACGTTGACATTCACCGTCATTTCCCTCCGTGCAATAGCCAATTTTTTTTTAAAGAAAGGCTTCTTTTTTTGCACGAAAATTCAATGCAATAGGCGGTATTTTATTTACATTTATTATGACTTGGTGCTGCCTTGTATCACGGTCGTAGAAGAACAGGTCTGGACACTCGCCTATCTAACAGCGTATTTTGCTGGACCCCCTTGTTGTTTGGCTGTAGTTCAAGTTACCGACAATATTGTGTTTTATTGGCGCTTCTGTTAGGGCGGTCGAACTCAACCTCCGCTCACTTTTTTCCATTGTTACATTTATAAAGTAAATAAAGATTGCTGGAGCCTTTTCTTAAATTTGTGAGCGAAAGAAGTATTTCATAAATTGATAAAAAATACGTTTTGATAAATTGTTTATCTTAGTGGATAGGAAGTGGGCGGAGTTTGAGTCCGACCGCCCCAACTGAAGCGCCAATAAAACACAATATTCTCGGTAACTTGGTGAACAACAGCCAAACAACAAGGGGGTCAAATATCCAGGCGAGTGTCCAGACCTGTTCTTCTACGGCCGTGCCTTGTATGTAAGTTACATATTCTTTTACTTAGAGCATAGATAACCTATCCCATAGATGTAATATATATATATATATATATATATATATATATATATATATATATATATATATATATATATATATATACTCTAATGCCTATCCCTTTCCATGCTGTGAAGTGATTCCTAGATCTAATCAGCAGTTGATGGGCACAGACAGAAACATGTATTTTATTTATTACTATATAGCGGTAAGTATATTGTATTTAAATATCACTCACATTTAAAGAAGCATATTATGCAGAATGATTCGCTGCCGCATATTACCAGCATCCATCTATTCTCGTTCATTTTCGAGTAAAATAAGAGTTTGTTTACATGTTCTGTTTACATGTTTTGTTTACATTGTCTTGGCATTTTCGTTTTCCAGTAATTTAAAGAATGAATAAACACGAATCTGTTGTGTGTTGATTGTAAAAGATACAGTAGTCTATAAATCTCATTTGTCAAGGTCTTTACGAATGGATGTCGCAACATTAATTATTTTGTAGTAGTTTTCGTATACTTCGCCTATCGCTCGATGTCGGTTTCACAACAAAGGCACCAAACTCTCTCTCTAGTTATTCATGCTCTAAGTTCTTTTATAACCCACAAACTGTGATAAAATGATAAAAAAGTTCATAGATATTGTATACTCTGTAAACAAGATGTGACAGTTCTTGCAATGCAGTGCACCTTGCAAACTTTGGAAACAACGACGTGATTTACTGGTAAGTCTTCAAAAGTTTGAAAAGCTGTCCTATATATTTCGGATCAGTTAGTGCAAAATTTAATGTACATTAAAATAAGTGCTTACTTCCAATAGTTTGGACCAAAACCGCTGTGTTAATATTAAAACATACTTAAATGTAATGTAAATTTAGCTTACTTTCTTCCTTATTGTTGAAATTAACAATTTTTTAAGTGTTGCATTTGGTTTAAACATACATATTCAATTTAAAAAATTTCCAAACATTGTTGTCTACCTGATTTATTGTATTTGTTGTGTTTTATGTATGTTACATGTTCTGATATTGCCATTACCTAGGCCGGTATTCCTAAACAATAAGTTAGGGTCTACATAAGCACTGCCATCTCAGGCGCAAGAAAAGCAACGGCAGAGACCAATCTCGCTGAGCGTATTCTTAGAAGTGTTTGCGCCGTGTCCCAAGATGGTGTCAGGTAAGTCACGGCTTATTATTCACCGGCCCGCGCGAGATTAGAAACAAATGAAGGCGATGATGAGCGCTGCTGATTTACCGTGACTATAACAAGAACACGTTAAACTTTGTACGTTTGAATCGTATAATTTAGCATTTGAATTTGTTTACAAAATAATTACAGTAACAAAGAGATTAAAAAACGGATTATAATGGTCACAGTTAAAATATTCAATAACAGTTTCTTGTTAAAACTTAAAACAGTAGGTACAGAAGCCACGTGTTCGCAGTTTTTCCGTTCATATTTTTATGCTGATTATGACCTGAAATGTTATATTAGCATATTATTCGGACACATGGAATTACATACAAAACATAATTCGCAATCACTATTAAAATGTAATATGTTACTACGCCGCAACTAAACACTAAAAACTAAGGTATTGTCACGGTAACAGTGGCACATAAATTAGTCTCTCATCGGCTCTATACACAACGCACTAAACCGATAATTTTTTTTTTTTTATTTTGTCATAGGCAATTACTTTATCAAACTTCAGGCAATGGCTCTTATCATTTCATTGAACACATCTCTCTAGCAAAGTGAAATTCATGCTTCAGTCGAAACTTCGTTTGTATCCAGTAATTTCATTTTGAAACAGTTTCTAATAACCTGGGTGTCGATGATACGTAAAGCTCACTTAACTTACCTTTTCATTTTTAAATATATGAAATAAAAATGTGTTTATGACAATTTTCGAAGGCTTCAGAAAAACACTGATACAGCGCGCGAGCTGTTAAAAAACATTTTGCCTGTCAACTGTCAACATCTGAAATGTGCTTTTATTTTACAATATGTTGATAGTAAATATATCGCAGATGTTTAGTAGTATCTAATGAAACATGTTTTATTTTGTGATGCAAAATGTTTACTAATTACGATTTTTTGAGTGATTAGGGCAATGTGGACGAATTAGAATGCCTATATTAATAATGTTTACACTGCGTTATGTTTATTTTACATGCATCAAAATGAAAAGCAAAGATGCATTAGTAAATTTTAATTGAGTATAGTTTGTTGTTATAAGCGTTAACAATTATTCCGGAAAATTGTTTAATTGTGTAATTTCAATATCTAAAAAACACAAAATATGATATGTGCATCTGAACGTGACGACAAATTTTTATTGTTCTAGACACAATATTTCTTATTTTAAGGTTAGCACAAACAAAAGTAAAAAAAAATTCTCACAGAATGTAAAACATTAAAGAAATAATTTTTATCCATGTTTTGTATGTTATTTACAGTTTGTACTCTTTACCAATAGTTGATTATAACATCGTAACAGTCAAATATCGTGTTATTTTAATGTGTAGAAACGATATTTCATACAATTAAAATAATCGTACTACTACTAATAATAATATTGTGTAATATAAAATAACTTTGAAAAAAAAATTTGGACCAGATAAGATTCGAACCCGAATAGTTTGCTTACCGATCGAGCACCTTGTCACCTGCACCAATTGTGCTGATATTATTGCGATGCAAAAATTTTGTACTAAAGCCTAAATTTAGGAAAGTGTCTACAAAATCATAGTTTTCTTATTTATTAATAGTTTTAGGAGCTTATCATTTAACATTCTCGTCATCGTAAAGTTTTATTTTATGCACAATTTTCTTGTGTTTGTCAACTCTCGTTTTGTTAAATACTATTTTCGGCAGGCAAGCGGTAAAGTACCCTCTCCGGACACAGAAAAGCAACGGTCGAGTCCTAACGCGCGCCCGTATTCCTAAACGTCCTGAAGGTATCGGATAAGTCACGGATTATTATTTGCCGTCCCGTGTGCGGTTATAAATAAATGAAGGCGACGCTGGGCAGTGCTTTTTATTGAACAAGTAGCAGTGACTTTCAGCAGCTATTTAACAAAAATACTTTAATTTTTTACATTTAAAACGTAATGTATTGCATTTTAAATTGTTTCAAACTAGAATAAATCATAAATACAGTAATATAGATTGAAATATATGTAATATAGCTTACGAAATTTAAGTATTAAAAATAAAGTTATAATCTCTTGTGCAAAATAAAAAAAGAAGTAAGTTATTTTTTTATAAATTATATTGGTATCTACGTGGACGTCTTTTGCGCGTTCGAGATCTACAAATGCGGAAGCTGTAAGTTCGAGAAAGCATGCACATCACTCATTACCCTAGCCTCCAGGCGCAAGTAACTAACTGGCGTTCTGTCTTTTCACCGAAACTCACCTCTACGAGACAATTTTGACGATAAAGGTGAGTTGTATACATCTGCACCCTATATAAGATTCTGTAGCAAGATTTCAATGCTCGAAAAGCAACGCTAAAACACCCATTTTTGCCATTTTGGCCACTTTACAATATGCTTTAATGATTAATGTTGAACCAGAAATTGGTATACACACGTACAGTAACCTTTGAATAATATTCCTAAGCAGACATCACTCATGTGCGTTGAGCAGTTTTCGAATAATCTGGTAACGCCGAATCTCGGCGCACCTCTCGGAGGCCTGGGAAAATGGCAACGTACCATATAGAAGAGCACACGTATGCAGGACCTCGAAGGCTTTTCTTCTTTTTCTTTAAGTCTACTTTCCATTGTCTGTTTGTGTGTTTCTCAATTTCTCCTCCACATTAAAAAATCGAACATACAGAGCTAATGTAATCAAACTTGATAAAAAACAAATAGTACAATAGACAAAGTTGATTAGACTTATGTGTAATTAGTTCATATTTTCATAATGGCGGTCATTTAAAAATGTTTCTTCTTCATGAGATAAACAAAACTAATTTTTTTGAAGAGATACGTTGTTTATATTAGCCTATCAAAACGCTGGTAATGTGAGTATCTAAGTTTTCTTGATCGCATGAGTTATCTACACTAACCACGCATCTGGAAATCACCAAACTCTGTACATATGTTTAATATTAATGTATTTTTAATATATCATTTTCAGTTTTTAACACAGAATGATTCAGAAAAATTTTTATAAGTACCGCGTGGAGAAATTTATGATATGGTAAGTTTAAAATGTAATTTCAATGATTACGTGAAATGGGTAATAGTTTAAAATTCACTTAATGTTTTTCTTCTTTTGATAAAATAGGCTATTTGGTCATTAATTGTTTCAGCACTTGTTATTTTGCTTTACATTTTAAGAAATTACATATTGTAGTTATTTTCTGGTTAATATTACTACCACAATAATTCACTTCGCAGAAAAATTTGAGGACATATTTTCGACATATTTTTCATAAGCAATAGCCTGATTAAAATAAAGAAATTATCCCGCATAACTAACAAGGAAATTGTGCATTAAATGTAATTTGACGATACAACGTTTATAATACTGAACAAAATCTATTTCCCAAGATTTCATGTTATGAATTTATTTATTTTTTCCTATAACAACAGCGCCGACTCTAAGAAAATGTAAAATTAAAAACTTAAATTTTCAAACTTTGGTTTAATTAGTTCCAATTGTTGTCGGTTCACTATGTTAGAAGATAGAATCACATGAAGAAACAAAGAAATATTTTCGTATGTTTACATCTACATGATCAATGTGAATTTTTTTGGTTTATTTCTACCAAATTAAGGAAAGTAGTCTTATTTGTTAAGCTTGTACTTTCTCGATTTATGCACATATCATTTGCAGATTAGTGTACAAGTGTGTTTACTCTAAAAATAAAACTGCAATTAAAAATTTTTAAATGTGTTCACATACCTTGAGATTTTCCTTACAAAATACCGAAAAAACTATTAAGATAAGATCAGCATTGGCAAGCCCATTAAATGTCATATCGTCTCTACGCACAATTCACAGATCCAGCGAGCAGATTTTCTGTCGTACAAACGATTTTTTAAATTAGACTTTTACGAATCTGTAATTTTTTCATATATTTAACTAAATTTTTAATTACAATGGCACGTGAATGGAGACATTTTTACAATTTATTTATAGCACGCTAGCTGTTTTGGAAACATTCCGTTAAAGATTTTTTTTTTTCGTAGGTGAATATATCGTGAACACATTTAATTATTTCTGAAACTTTTATTTAACATGACGTAACGCAGATTAAAGGAGAGTTATTTAGAAAAAAGAAAATATAAACGACATTCATTTTATTTTACTTGTAAAAATTTTATTTAGGAAACTAATTTTTAAAATATTGGAATGTTTGTAAATAAAAACATAGTCAGAACTTCTGAATGTTAGTTAAAAATATCGTATCTTACAAACTGTGTTTAAATCAACAGTATATAACAGTTTGTAAAAATTGTAATGGCATATTTTCTAAGTAGGCCGGTTTACAAAAGGTGCCTATTGATCGTACGTCCATTATTCATTCTATTTGTAAGCATTTAAAGAACAAAAAAAAGTCAAGTCATTCAATTCTGTACACTAGACGTGATATTCTTACATGTTGACTACAATTTACAGGGGGAAAAAATTTTCTATTCATTAATGGTTCATTATACATTTGGAGTGACCGGGATTCAAACCCAAATAAAATTATTACCAGGTCGACACCTTAGCGCCCGAGCTATTCAATCACTTTCGTAACGATATCCAAAAATATATACGTATATGCAATGCTTTTAAAACCACAAATTTGTTGTTTTTGGATTATTTGGGCTTTTAAAATGCTAGTGGGTTATTATTTAGTATTCCTGCTGCCACAAAGCTTCATTTTCTGTATGATTCGAATGTTTTTCTTTTCATTTGTATTATTAAAAACTATATTCGTCCAGAAAGCGGTAAAATACGTTGCAAAGTGTGTAGCCGTCTGTAGGGCTAAGAGTACTGCGCATGCGTAATTATATTGTGACAAGGAAAAGTCACAGATAAGTCCTGAATAAGCAATGTCCTCACCCTTAACCCTTATACAAACGTTTAGAACTACCGGTCTAAGTGCTGATAATGTTTTTAGTTAAATACCCGACACATTCATGCTCCCCATTGAGAAAGTGGCACGAACTTACAGTCAACGACCGGAGGCCAAAATAAAACGAGAACTTTTCAGGTCTCTACTTACATGTCATAAACAAAAACTAGGAAAGTTAATAACTTGGTAGGCGTATGTACGTTTGAAAATTTGTTTTAAGAATTTTTATTTTAAATGAAAAATATATACCAAAAATATTATTTTAGGTACAGTGTGTAGCTTCACAGTAGCAAAAGAAATTTGAAAATATAGAAAATGACTTCAACGTGTGTTAATTTTGAGACAAATGTTCCAATTTAAATATATTACAAGTACCCTATTTCACACAAACCTTTTATAGTGCACTGCCGCAAAAAGAAATGTCAAACTGTGTATTTCACAGGTAATTATAATAATACTGGATAGTTACTTTATTATTTGCATTTTGTTTTATAGTGCACTGTCGCAGGAAAGAAATGTCCAAATGTGTATTTCACAGGTAATTATAATAATACTGGATAATTACTTTATTTTTTGCATTTTGTTTTATAGTGCATTGTCGCAGGAAAGAAATGTCCAAATGTGTATTTCACAGGTAATTATAATAATACTGGATAATTACTTTATTGTTTGTATTTTCTTTTATAGTTCACTGTCGCAGGAAAGAAATGTCCAACTGTGTATTTCACAGGTAATTATAATAATACTGGATAACTACTTTATTGTTTGCATTTTCTTTTATAGTGCACTGTCGCAGGAAAGAACTGTCCAACTGTGTATTTCAAAGGTAATTATAATAACACTAGATAACTACTTTATTGTTTGCATTTTGTTTTATAGTGCACTGTCGCAGGAAAGAAATGTCCAACTGTGTATTTCACAGGTAATTATAAGCATAGGCGCAACTAGAACGAACATTTGGGGAGGGCACAATTTTGTGAATACTGTTATACTCAAGCTCCCCCCACCTGTAATCAGTAACGTAGTGACAATTTATGAATTTCAGACGGGGAAGGATGACTATCCTGCGAATATTATAAAGGATCACCCACCACATCTTCAAGCGGGGGGTCCGGGGGTCCTCCCCCGGGAAAATTTCGAATTTCAAGGTGCAAAATAGTGCTATTTTAGCAGTTTTCATTGCTAAACATCACTGGTTATTCAATATTAAATTAATTGTAATTTTAAGACCTTGGTTGGTTATTTATTTGGGGGGGGGGGCCTGTGCCCTAGCGCCCCCCCCCCTTAGTAACGCCTATGATTATAAGAATACTGGATAATTACTTTATTGTTTGCATTTTCTTTTGTAGTGCACTGTCGCAGGAAAGAACTGTCCAACTGTGTTTTTTCACAGGTAATTATAATAATATTGGATAAGTATTTTTGTTTGCATTTTCTTTTATAGTGCACTGCCGCAGGAAAGAAATGTCCAACTGTGTATTTCACAGGTAATTATAAGAATACTGGATAATTACTTTATTGTTTCCATTTTGTTTTATAGTTCACTGTCGCAGAAAAGAACTGTCCAACAGTGTATTTCACAGGTAATTTTAATAATACTGGATACATAATTTATTGTTTGCATTTTGTTTTATAGTGCACTGTCGCAGAAAAGAACTGTCCACCTGTGTATTTCACAGGTAATTATAATAATACTGGATAATTATTTATTGTTTGCATTTTGTTTTATAGTGCACTGTCGCAGGAAAGAAATGTCCTACTGTGTATTTCACAGGTAATTACAATAATACTGGACAACTAGTTTATTGTTTGCATTTTCTCTTGTAGTGCACTGTCGCAGGAAAGAACTGTCCAACTGTGTATTTCACAGGTAATTGTTATAATACTGGATAACTACTTTATTCTTTGCATTTTGTTTTATAGTGCACTGCCGCAGGAAAGAAATGTCCAACTGTGTATTTCACAGGTAATTATAATATTACTGGATAGCTACTTTATTGTTTGCATTTTCTTTTATAGTGCACTGTCGCAGGAAAGTACTGTCCAACTGTGTATTTCACAGGTAATTATAATAATACTGGTTAACTACTTTACTTATGCATTTTCTTTTATAGTGCACTGTCGCAGGAAAGAAATGTCCGACTGTGTATTACACAGGTAATTATAATAATACTGGATAACTACTTTGTTTGCATTTTCTATTATAGTGCACTGTCGCAGGAAAGAACTGTCCGTATTTCACAGGTAATTATAATAATACTGGATAACTACTTTATTGTTTGCATTTTCTTTTATAGTGCACTGTCGCAAGAAAGAAATGTCCAACTGTGTATTTCACAGGTAATTATAATAATACTGGATAACTACTTTATTGTTTGCATTTTGGTTTATATTGCACTGTCGCAGGAAAGAACTGTCCAACTGTGTATATCACAGGTAGTTATAATAACACTGGATAACTACTTTATTGTTTGCATTTACCGTTCAGATAGTGAGGACTAAGATCTTCACCAACAAAAAATGATCAGAAATAGTGTGTTTTAACACACTGTCATCCAGGCCTACATTAGAAAAAAAATTTAATCCGCCATTTGTGTATAATGAAAATGTGTATTTTTTTTTACAAAATAAACGGAAATAACGTTCACCATTTTATTATAATTTATTCTGTGAATTTTTCTTTTCCAAAGTGTTTTCGTATTTTTTCATCTTATGGATGCAACATTTTTAGTACAAGAAAACTCTTAAAAGTATAACCGCCTGAATGGTGTTTTTAGAAATATCAGGGTTTTTTAATTACTACATCACTCATGTTTTACTACTTTCATGCTTGTTTCTACTACAAGAACAACACAAATTGCAGTTGTGGTTCTGTACGATCTCAAGTACATATTTAATTGTATGTCTCAATATACTTATTTTACCAAGTCATTAATTATTTTTATTTTCAAAACATATGTTGGCTGGAAATTTATGTGTGGTTTACGAATACAAGGAACGGAATACAGTACTTCTCTACTGTAAATAATGATGATTGTTTTTAATTATTGTAGCTTCCTTCATATTCTACTGGAGGTATTTAATTTTTTTTGAAAAGCTGGGCAAAAAGTTGTAAGATAATACTTGTGTGGTTAAGGAAAGTTTGAAACTAGTCATGTAAATTGCATTGTACGGTTGGTTTATCAATACTTTTTCAACATGAAATAAAAGGTATATATTAAATATTATGGGTAAGAATCATAATACATACTGTTTGCTGTGTCTTTAGTAAGATGCTCTGTTGGTAGTGCAGTGTAAATGCAGGCGCTCTTGACTCTTTATTGTGAATTAAAACGATTATTCCTTGCACTTTGGCAATAATCACTTCTTATTAAGTCTCACATTTTTGTCCGTTGTACAAATATTATTTTCCTTGAGCTGCAGCCCCATTATTATATTAGAGTAGCATTCCAATGTACTGTTTACTTTGTTGGCACACGTAGGCATAGACTAGAGCTTTGCTTTACAATTACCGATTTTCTTTAATAGTGAAATACAATATCGTACTGATTGTAGTAATTCAAATTGAGTTTTCCCCTACAGTAAAAACCAAAGAACAATTAACATGCAGGTAACTTAGGTATACCTAGAAAAACTTTAATGCTACTAACTGTCACTTTTAATCAGAATACATATGTAATTCTTTCTCACCATACACATATGTAACTTAACAAAAATATGTGTGTTGTATTATTCGTTATCCTGAAAATAATATAAAATCCTGGTAATGCAATTATTATATTTTTCAACGGAAGTTTAAAATATTATTTCGAACATTATATATTACAAAAATACATAAAATTTAATTTTGTGTGTAAGTTGAATAATAACATAAAAACATGAAACCTGTTTGTTTGGTTTAATAGAATTCTAAAATATATTTTAAGAATTTTTATAATATGTTTGTGTGTATATATTTTTGAAATATTTCCTTAACAGCTGCCGAAGAAAATAATTGAATTTCCAGGATTTTATATTACTTTCTGGATGGTGAATAATAGTGGATTCAAATATCTACCCAAGATCTGAATAGCCTGCCAAATAAATGCCAGTCGAAGTAGTTCTTAGATAAACCGTTAGAATGCGGGTTAGTTTTAGCTGTTTATAAATTTATGCACGACATATGGAATAACGGTTGTGGACTTCAAGCGGACAGTAAAAAAAATGCGAGTTTCCTGTCTCTCGTGTGTCAGCTTTGCTGTACGGTAGCCATCTTGGTTTGGTACCGTGCCGGGTGCAAGGCGTTGTAGTCGCACGTCGTACTCGGCCAAATATATTAACATAAAGAGAAGCCGATTTATTGAAATCTTCTTTGTATACGGGTTGGACTAAGACCAGTTCTCCATATGGCCAGCTATCAAAGACGTTTAAAAAGAAGAAAACATAGGCTGTAACGCTGCTCTTTAGTTTCACGACAGAACTGAACGCTGACATATTGCAGGCGAAGATAGGGAATTGTGTACTTCAGCAAGGGTGGTTGTCAGCATTGGTCTCGCGCCCCTTGGCAGCTGTGGCTAGTTAACCTACTTACAACTACAGAGTAAGCTCAACCTGATCTGGTATACAAAGAGGTTCTTCAACTGTTACAAACAATGCAGCGGGCGAACTGCTAGTTTATATAATTCAAATGGATGTTTGTTTGTCTTCTATGAGGTTCTATACTAGTCATTGGCGAGTTATGAGTGCTCCGACGAATATTTCTGCAAAAAAAATTATGCTTTGAGGGAAGGGGGGAGGCAGAACGTGGTATTTATATATTGTTTCTAAAATGGTAAAAAATGATAGTTTAATTTTGGACTGTTTAGCACTTTTCAAAACATTTTTTGTTTCCGAAATATCATCGCGTTAAATTGAGAACCCTGGGAACGAAGTCGCTGGTGGCAGCTAGTAGCACAAACAAAACAAGCAATAAATACAAGTGTCAGTGTTTTGAAAATGTTTGCCGTGTTGAGGCTTGAAACACGGCCGGTGGAAGATTGCGAGATACGAAACCATTCAGAAACACAAGGAAAATACCCTTATATATTCACGATACTTATTTCTGCAAATAGCCACAAACTACGAGGCCCGGACCAAGGAGTATGTAAGGGTTTATAAGAGATGGCACTGCCAGGTTAACCAGCCTTCCTTATTTACGGCCCGATCTCGTTGTCGTAAACGATTGAGTATTACCAACCACGCAACAGAAAACATATATTCTGTCGAGGGAAATTTTGTGTTAGTATCCACAGTGATGCATAGTTGTGATGAACTTTTTAAATATTTAATTAGCCTATAACGTTGTTAGATGAGTGTTTTGTAATAATGTATTTTAATTATTTATTTTTATTTCAAGCGGTGAGGTTCTTGATATGGTTAAATTGTGTGCACTCATAACCTGCAACTTTAAGGTTATATACGAGTAAATCTGATATTTTTATTTAAGTACTGTTCATAAGTAGTACGTAATATTAGGTACAGTCGAAGTCAGTTATTATTATTATTCACACAACTGGCAGCATGTGGGACACAACACACTACCACTCTTATTAGGTTAACATCAGTCGTAAAACATTTTAAAGCGAAACGAAACAGGTCATGAAGCCACATATAACTGGTACAATAAAAACCTAGTCCTTGGCAAAATAAAATGCACCTGGAACTTTAAAACTAAAAGGTCAAAATAAAATGCACCTGGAACTTTAAAACTAAAAGGTCTAACTAAAACAAACCATTTGGTACGAAAAATGTTGACGAATCGCAACCACGCGGCGATCATGCACACGAGTGATAATAGTAACGGAAAATGGCGGCGTATCCTACACGATCCTCGGGTGTACCAGTACAAAAAATTTTCAAGACTCTTAATATACATCAACATTCTTTATACAGTTTTTACAACGAAACAAAATATTTAATTCTTGTAGATTCCGACATTAACACTTTAATATGTGGTAACTGCCTACAAATATTATTTCTGTTAATATATTACAATATCGTGCAGTGATCATGGAGGTATTAGTCTATGGAGTGGCAGCTGCCGTACATTGCAATGCTAATCGTGTGAAGCCGATCATTTTCGAACATTTTCGAACAGCGCATGCGCAGGACGTTATTTTTCATGAGTCGCCATATTTTGGGTGGCAAAACAATAGCAGAAAGCAACGTAATTATGTAATTTTTTTACAAAAATTCGCGCAAATTCTCTATTTGAATCGTACACAACAGTTTACAATTGCTTCAGAAATATAAAAAAAAAACGAATTAGCTCTCGCTGTGTGTATGTACTTATAAACTTGATGAATTTAAATAAAAGTTTCTTACCTGTACAAAGATAAACCTCCGCAACGATTGAAACTGTTTGTTAGGCCAAGAGCTACACAAACTTTCACCATAAAGTATAGTTAACAAAAAACAAAAACATTTTCATTCAGCTCAATGCTATGTTTACATGTTTTTGCCACCACTAGCTCTATCCTTGTCTTTAAACATCGTCTGTTGGCCGGCTTCAAATTTGCTCAAAGGCTTCCACTCCATAGACTAATACCTCCATGGCAGTGATGTTTGTAATTTTGTATATTGGTACACACGCAATCGTTTACAGAAAATAAGAGCTGCGTAGGCCCTATCCTGTGTCACCCCCCTGGCCCGGACTACAAATATATTCAGCGACTCCTCACAATAGGTACATCCCTATCTGCTCAGGACAACAATCAGCTGTTCAGCTTCTGTAGAAGTAATGGCACCACATAAAGAGTGGTTAAAGTTACAGATACGTAGCCTTGCTACTCGTTGTTGTGGCAATTATGCCGAGTCAAGTTGTACAGTTGGTAGCTGTGCATGCGACCTGTCGCACGACTAGTTATAATCTATATCTCAAAAGCTTTCACATCTAAATATACTTGAAACTACTATACTGCACTAGAAGTGTGTTGTGTATATGCAGATACAGTTGATACAGATCAGCGACAATGCTGTGGTATGTAAGCAAGGCAGAGAACTTCGTGGTCGGAGAGAATAGTTTCAACTGCTGCCTCACACTCCTCCCTCCCTCCCACCCTCCCTCCAACACATAATCCCTGGTCCGCAGTTGATTTAAGAGTGCGTGGTACATAATTCAGCGTCATAAGCATTCGTTTAGAATTTTAGGTTTCTCGAAGCCAATTTACAAAAATAAAAAACAGCAATCGCAGACAACAGTTGTTGCCAACTTTCTGAGCAAATATTTCTCTCGAGTGACATATATCTGAAGAACAATCTCTGGCGCCGATATCTCGTACATTTTAACTGCGGCGCAAGACGTCAAGTTTAATAAATGCATAATTCTGGGTAAATGTTTGCTAATAAAGTTCGCAAATATAATTATTAAGGATTGCTGTTTTGTAGGTTTTCTATAGTGACTTTCAAAAGAGTGTAGATCTCAGTTATAGAACTCAGCGCTTAATTATCTACCATGCCCTCTTAATGTGTGTTACCCAGTAGGTTTTTTTTTTTTTTGCTAAAAGCTTTGCTAGTGTCAACATACTGTATGCAGCCATTCCATCCCATGAGACGTAAGGCGTATGGGAGGTAGCTAAGTGGATTGTAGACGTCGCGTGTGACTGAAGCCCTTGGCAGCGACACCGCCTTCTACAGCCTGTGTCGTCCTGTCTTCCAACCGACCAGTACTAATGTAAATTAACGGCTACATAAATATATATATCGACCAAGGTAACGATACTATTACTGTCCCAGACATATTCTTATCAAACATTTAACAGCCTGCTTAAATAAATACTGATGTTACATCATTAAATAAATGTGCCAACATAAGGGAAATTTTTTAAAAATAAATATTTACCACTATAATGTCAGCAAGCAAGGTTAATGTTCAGGTGAGTCCCCAAAGCTTATTAACATTACCATCTTGGGTATTAGAAAACTATTTGAAAATTGTTTTGTTGGTAGTGGCATAAGTGGTAAGAATAAGAACTAAACAACTAATCAGATTAGAGGGAAATATTTATTTATTAATGGCATTCTATTGGGTCAGTATTAGTTAAAACCATGAAGGTAATTTTTAACTATAAAAGCAAAATATTGTAGATTTTCCGTGCACAATGTGGCAACACTGGACGGAGAAAGTCCAATCTCGCACTCACTTCACGTATAGATATTATTGTATGAATGTTATGTGAAGTAAACACAGAATCATGTTTCGACAACTCGGGAAATAACCCGCACATATAATATGCAGGTCAGAACATTAGTAGTGAGATATCTGTGGAGCGCAAGAAGGTACTAACTACAGTGCTGTGTTGCCACATTGTGCATGTAAAACGTTAGGCTACAACACTTCGCCACTAACAAATCGTCTACGAGTTAGACGAGAATTCGCGTGTTGTGCATATTATGAGCTTGTTTCTGGAGTCTTGTATTCGTATGTTGTCATGGAAACAAAGTAATAACACTGAAAACTGTGAACCCCCTCCCTTTTTTATTTTGTAGAAGTCACTAGGTAAACAACATTGCCATGGATGTTTGTATTGGCATTGCCATGGCTTTATTTGTCCAAGGCACGGTCGTAGAAGAACAGGTCTGGACACTCGCCTATCTAACAATGTATTTTGCTTAACCCCCTTGTTGTTTGGCTGTAGTTCAAGTTACCGAGAATGCCGTACTTTTTGGCGCTGTTTTCCGGGCGGTCGGACTCAAACTCCGTCCAGTTTTTTCCATTGTTAAATTTATAAAGTAAATAAAGATTGCTGGAGCCTTTCCTTAAATTTGTGAGCGAAGAAAGTATTTCATAAATTTATAAAAAAAAATACGTTTTGATAAATTGTTTATCTTAGTGCAAAGGAAGTGGGCGGAGTTTAGTCCGACCGCCCTACCATCAGCGCCAGTAAAACACGACATTCTCGGTAACTTGGTGAACTACTGCCAAACAACAAGGGGGTCAAATATCTAGGCGAGTGTCCAGACCTGTTCTTCTACGGCCGTGGTCCAAGGTAATGATAGTGACACTCATCAGTGTCACTTTCCACAACGAATAGCCACAAAGGTTGTTTAACTTATAGTTGGTATATTTGTTATCGATAATAAAACATTTTATTGAATATAAAGATAATACTTCCACGAGGCTACATTCGGAACATGTAAAGGAATTTCATAGGTAAAAAAAAAAAATATTCTGTTTGGCTTCATAATTACATAATTTACCACCTTCACAGATTCTGTGGGCAAGTATATAATGATAAGGTTCTTTGTCACGTTTGGTTAAGAGAAGACACGACGCTTATAAAGCTGGCGCTTTTACTTCCCTAGTACATAAGAATACTTGAATGTTAGGTATTTGACTTCTATCTGCTGCCATAATAACTGCACCTCTCTAGTACATATATGGTGGGGATTACTTGAATGTTAGGTATCTGTATCCTACCTGCTGCAATAATAACTGCACCTCACTAGTACTATATGGTGGGCATTACTTGAATGTTAGATATCTGTATCCTACCTGCTGCAATAATAACTGCACCTCACTACTACAAATATAGTACACATTACTTTAATGTTAGATATCTGTATCCTACCTGCTGCCATAATAACTGCACCTCACTACTACATATATGATGGGCATTAATTTAATGTTAGATATCTGTATCCTACCTGCTGCCATAATAACAGCACCTCACTAGTACATATATGGCGGGATTACTTGAATGTTAGGTATCTGTATCCTACCTGCTGCCACAGTAACTGCACCTCACTAGTACATATATAGTGGGCATTACTCGAATATAAGATATCTGTATCCTACCTGCTGCCACAGTAACTGCACCTCACTAGTACATATATGGTGGGCATTACTCGAATATTAGATATCTGTATCCTACCTGCTGCCATAATAACTGCACCTCACTACTACATATATGGTGGGCATTAATTTAATGTTAGATATCTGTATCCTACCTGCTGCCATAATAACAGCACCTCACTAGTACATATATGGCGGG
>PNEQ01101212.1:0-40391 GCA_003012365.1 Medauroidea extradentata | reverse complement strand
ATATATATATATATATATATATATATATATATATATATATATATATATATATATATATATATATATATGAACAAAGTTAATTAAAGAATGTTAGCAACTCTGTTGATAACATGATGTCAACTATTTTCAAACATTTTTACAACATTGTTAATCAATTTGTTGAAAACATGTGTTATTAGCAATGTTATCGTTGGTGTAAACTAGACTCGTTGAACTCATTTCTGTAATGTTCGTGAGTTCCGATGAATTAACCGCGTACTATATTTAAAATCCTGTATCCTAAACAAAAAACTTTTCGGATTCTAACAATCGTACGTTAATTAAGCTTACCACTAACATGTTATTTTTAAAACATTTTAAATAATTGTCAGTAACACCCATATTTTACAACCGTTGAGAAAAAGTTAACTTTTTATTGTTACTAAAAATGTGAAAAGGATTACTTTTAAAAAATGTACATGCTTTTGTGTTGTACTGTGCAGTATAAACGATTATTAGGTACTGATTGTACGAAAATCAGCCAATACGAATTAGTCTATGCCTGAGTGTTGAAGATGGAGGTGAAATGATTCAATAAATTGGAACATTCTTGGGTCACGTAGCTATACATGTTACCACACAAAATTTAAAATAAACGATAAAATAATAAATTAATTAAAAATATTATTTAATAGAGCAGGTTTGATGGGAGAAGTGGTATTTGTGTAATGAAGGCGTGTGGTGGATAGGTATGTTACGAAGAGCCGATCAGAAGGAGGTTAACATTTTTTAATTTATTTATTATGTAGATATGCATAATTTTTAAGAAATACAACTTTGAGACAAAAATTTTATAAAAGTTTTGCAGTAAATTTTAAGTAAATTAATGAAGATACAGTTTTGGAAAAAATTATTTAATTTTATGAAAATATATCGATTTATTTTTATTCTGATGGTAAGTTGTAGCCTCAGTGAGGCTATGACTTCCAGTTCTCGCAGTCATCTAGCCACTTAGAGGATGAGGCTTAACCCATGCAATTTTTGGACTTCGATTCAGTGTAAAAATAATAAAGGAAATCATGTGGAACTTTTACCGAAATGTTTTGATTTTGCAGAATTTTTTTGGAATGTTCGGAAATTTATTTTACAAATTTTTCGGATTTTAAAAAAGATTTATTATTTTTTTGAGAAATTTTTGAGATTTTTTTTGGAATTTTTTAGATTTTTCGAAAATATCTGCCTTTCTTTTTATAATTTTCCAAAGTTTTGGAAATTTTGATGTGGTCAGCAAAAAATCTGACGAGGTCAGAAAAAAATTTGATGAGGTTGTGTTACAAAATAATTGATATAGGTACATGCGACGTTATAAAATAATGAAGTGCTACATAAAATTACTATATGCACACAAATATAGATGAGAATCAGGTAATTGTACCTAATTTTATTTTAATCGGATAAACGGATCTTGAATTGTTAAATATTTTAAAATTGCTATTACACGTATTATTTAATGTAGCAGACGTTATTGGTTACGTTAAAACCACTTTATAGCATTTTTCATAATTTAACAAAACATAACTTTGGTCAACATCAAAATGGCGCCTAAATTTTTGGAACATTTAATTTAAAACATCGGGTGGTGTTAATTTTCCAAATGACAGAGGTTAAGTTACACAGACTGCGATGGTCTTACTAAGAACTGTATCTGATATAGCACTTCCTTTGCTAATTCCATAAAAACAAATGTTAATTTACTTGTTAGTGAAATAAGGTGCAGCAAATGTAGTGTTTGTAGTGTTTAGAGATAGCAGTTGGCTGCTAAAATTATTATTAGTGTAACCGTATTATGAACATGTGGAGATATAAATCAAAACATTAAACCCCAGCAAATATGAAGAAGAAAGTCAACAAGTAGTGATAAAAATACAATGTAATAGAAGAAAACATTTTTCACCTTGAAATAAAAATCACATAGCCTAGTATGCTGATTGATGATAGACAGTATAAAAGCAATGATAAAGTACACCCATCTTTACAATAGGTACTTAAAGAAATTACGTTAAATTGGTATTCAAGTTATTAGTTAACCGTTATTGTTCAAATTATATTTAATAATCCGAGTGAAATGTTAAATGTTCTTGAATAAAATTATGTAAGCTTCCTTGAAAAATAATTAAATTTATTCAACAGAATCTCCACTTATTAATGAATTCCAACTACGTTTAACATCTCTGTAAATATTTTAAATAGTTGCACCGGCGTACATAACTGTCTTTGACACCCAGGACTACTGAGTTTAGGTAGAAATCATTACTATTTTCGACATTGTCTTAAAAGAGGTGCGAAAATATAATTTTCCATGTAGACTTGACAAAAGTATTTCTTAGGCCGAATATCAACATACCTTCAGTAAGATAGTTAACAGTTTTACTTATCTTTAATATTGCTTCGTAGAGAAGTTGAAGCTTGGCAATCTTGAAAAACATTGAATTGTACAACAACACTGGTCAATTAAAAACATGCCACCATTTCTTATTCTTTCTATCAACAACTCAGCTCAGAGAAATGAAACGAAGGAAAAAAATAGATGCAAAACTAAAATTACATCACTGAAAACTATAGAGTAAATAGCAAATCAAACTGAAATGAATTCAATAAAATAATTACTCCTTTACAATAAAAGTTAAGTATGAGTAAAAAATGGATGGGTGGTCTACAAAATAATAAGATCTTAATAGTTGGTATAACATTGCTGCAGGCAATATCAATCAAGAAACAAAATTACTATGTGTATTTAGTAAATACGAAGCCTATAATATTAATAACAATAATAATCTCGTTGTTAAAATATTTTT
The DNA here is from genome assembly GCA_003012365.1 of Medauroidea extradentata. Lineage (NCBI taxonomy): Eukaryota > Metazoa > Arthropoda > Insecta > Phasmatodea > Phasmatidae > Medauroidea > Medauroidea extradentata. Next base: position 37,557 of record PNEQ01101212.1, on the reverse strand, counting down.
AACTAATATCACAATAAATTAAAACTGTACTCGTTACAGAATGCCCTCTCTGATGATGATGATGATTATGATGATGATAACAAATTTACATCTTGAATTACAATTTGTTACTCAGTCAGCATGAAAAAAAAACATTACAATCAAGTTATATACATCAAAGATAACTTGAATATTGTTTTTCAATAAAACTGAAAGAAAAGAAACATAAACACTCAACAACCACTAGAAATACTACTGCTAGTGTCTCCACAAAATGACAGTTACACAATGTACTCTATGTTCAAATGTATATACATCACAAAGATCACAATATTATCATTGATATAGCATATGAAATGTATTTGGCTATATAATGTTTCGAAGGCTACTGCGTGTTGACGACGGAGGTGCACAAACATTATAGAAACTCCTGCCATTCGTCAGCTTGTAGTTAATTTTCAATCATGTTGGTCGGTTCGTTGACTCTGGTCGGTTTGTATAGTAAACTCTCCGGCTTGCAACTCTTCATTGCACTGGATAACATCATCCACGGTGTCTTCGGGTCGTGTAATACACATTAGTTTAGCTTCCGTGAAGAAATGTTAGGAGACGTGTTTACACAAATCTAGTCAGACTGTACTAACGCAGCACTATTTGTCATACTCATTAAGAGTTTTTAAATAGCAATAGGTTGCTGCTTTAACTTGGTTCACCGATTTAAAGTTTTAAGATTTATATTTAAAAACTCAATAACATCAATAGTTATAAAAAAGTTTATGTAACCGAGTTGCTAGAACAAAATATGTTATAGTTTGGCAACAATATGTTTATCACAAAATTAATTCACTGAGAAGTGATATTTTGTAAAATCAGTTAATTTCTTTAACTAAATATTCATTTATACAATGTTAGATCATTCAAAAGTGAATCTCAATTATACACCATTATTACATTTTAAACTTAGTTTTCCTTCGTACATTGACGTAATAATTCATATTCTTCGTTTTCGACTGTCGTCCCTATGCTAGACAATATCTAAAGGAGTCTCGTGAGGAATTTTGATCACCTCATTTCCTTCATCATCCAGGATAACTCCGAAGAAATCAACGGTGATCTACTTTTGTGCAACGAAGAATGAAAATGACAAAACAACATAAAACATAAATTACATAGTATACATCAACACACATATAGAAGAGGTTATAAAAACAACATTACTACAACAACAAATTACACAGTATTGCATAATCTTACTCAAAATGTGAAGCATGAAAAAGTGAGAAAAGAATATTTTGGTCAAAGAATACAAATCATTAATAGGCCATGATAAAGTAGTTCTCTTCTTACCGCATTACTGGATTAATCTTACAAGGGGAGCATGTACTCTATGGTAGGTCGTAGTGTTCAAAGTACACACACATTGCTATGTTTTCTTAGCGTGCATAGTTGGAGCCTTTCAAACTTGTTAAAAAAAATTGCTTATGTGTTGTGCATGGAGAAAAATTAACCACTGCAGTGTTCATAAGGATGTTATTTTATCATTCAAGTAATACTCGAGGGTGGGGAGGCTCGTCAAACATAGCCCATTTTCTTGAAGGACATTAGTATAACTTGCAATGTTTCTTCAAGTATGACGCAATCTTACAATGCAAACTTATCAACGCGCTCAATAACAGGATTACATTTCATACCAACTACTGTTATTTTTACCTTGTGCAAAGCGAAATGTGTGTGGCGGAATTCAATGTAGTTGGAAAATCAATATTATTTCCAATTGCTACAACAGTTTCATAACACTGGCACACTCAGGCTGCGCAGTAAAATACCCACACTTTCGCCGTCACACATATAAGTATTTTGCACATAAAATAATAATGTAACAGCTGAATTGGCAATGATACAAACACCTGTTTACAATATTGCAACCATATTTCTCTGAAGCTCTGCATACATTTAGTAATCAACACTCGAACTTGCTTTGCAAACACACATATATAAGTGGTCTAATATAAGATTTTAATTGCGCGATGTTATACCTCCCTGCTGATACTCCATTCAGGTCTGAAAAAGCATAACAATTATATCGTATGATATCAGTAACGACATAAGGACCTTGAAGTAATAAACACAGTTTACGTGTTATGTTTTTCCAATAAGAACTAACATTGGTTGCTAGCTTTAGCACATAATCTATTATTTTTAATTTATTTTGTTTAGACAGTTTCTGCTATCTCTTTCTAGATTCAGCGGAGCTGTACAAACGTTGTTTAACTAAGGCCGATATTTCTTCTCTTGACATTCCTTTTTTTACATTTCACAAGTTGCTCATTCTTTATTAGTTTAGGTAGCAGCTCAGTGTCATAGGTCTCCGGCGGTTCAGTGGTTAACACTTCATATAGGTAAAATAAGTAGTAGACGTATGGTATGTGGACCAGCGGCCTAAGACCTCGCTCACTGATCAGTTCTAGATTAATGGATTATGATCAGTGTTAGGTACTTCCTCTAATACTGGAACCCACTGATATCTCACCCCTGCATTAGGAAATGGTGGAGCACGAGGATCAAGTGGTTCATGCCTCTTAAAATAGTCCTCGCTACGTTGAGTTATGTTGGTATTTAAATCTGACTTGCTGGATTGGTGTAGATCTTGGTTTTCATATTTCTTTTCATGTGCCTGAGTCATAGCAAGATAAACCTGAAAATTTCGGCTGTGGCAATTTTTCGTTGTGTCGGACATTTGAGATTGCAGAACTGTGATTATAAAGAAAATAGTATGTGCTGTCATAGTATTCATTTGCGTTCAAATCGGATGAACGATTCCTGAAATACATTAAATGAACCAGCAATTTTTAAATATACACGCAAACATATTGAAATACCAGTTATTGCTACACATCTTTTAAATTACGAACGCTATTATTTTTCTAAGTGGCTGAATCATTCAACGGTAAATCACTCAAAATAAAAGACTCTTATTTAGTACCGCATTTAGAAAGTTTCGTTTAAATCGAATTCCCGCTTCGTGAGATGTCCCTTATACATAGCAATATTTTAAAATTAGGGATATATCGTGAAAATACATTTTACCCCCGTTAACTGCTGTGTGGGTGCCTACACCGCAAGGAGAAGCCACCTTTAAATGTTTGTAATTTAAATAGAAAATTAACTCTTCTTCAAGTTCCCACTAATATGTGCGTATATAACATCATAGCAGTACCCCGTCATCTTGTCTTACACGAGAATCGGACCCAAATCCTCCTGCCAATGCTCCAAACGACTGCGTTATATTAGGAAGTCATAATTATTAAAAAAAAATTAAATGCGTATACACAAGCCTGTGCCCAAAGACGCAGATGTATCAATAGGACGGCAGAACGTAATCGATTAAAATTTTTTTCTCCATGGTCATACCTGTTTTTCGGAATTTCTGAAATATTATACATATTTCCACCCACTAAACTAGGACTTCTCAATTAAATGTACCTTCGGGCTACTTGCTTCAATTTTATAATTACCAAAAATATTCGGGGGCCAAAAGAAATAAATGCAGTTAATAATTATAGGCATTGCACGGAATCATTTAATTGAACTATAAAATTTATAAAAACCAAGAAATAACTTTTTTACGGGTATTTACACAAGATTAATTCCTTTTAAAAATCTCAATATATCAACAGGTTTAAGAGGTACAGAGGAATAATTGAAATACCGTTTTATTTTCTTAATGCCCTTAGATGTTGAATTAAAAAAAAAACCTGTAACTCCTTGTTAGAGACACGTGTAAGCTTCATTCTGAAGTAAAAATCACTTCACTGTCCCAACGAGTTTAAGAGTTATCGATGATTGATTGAAAATACGTGTTATGAATTTCGAAAAATCAAAAAAAATTGATAAAATGCATTTTTCAAGCGTCATTGTGAAGTATAAAACGTTTAGATTCCTCAAAGGGGTAAGACGTTATCGAGGATTCATTGAAAACACACACCACCCCTTTTTTCACACCCCTTGATTTTCGAATTAAAAAATCCCTTCTTAGGGGGTGTCTACGACGTAAGGGGAAGCCACGTCAAAATTTCATATCTCTAGGTTCAGCGGTATGGGCTGTGCATCGATGAGTGAGTGAGTGAGTAGGGTACTCCGTTTTATAGTTCTATACAATATTAAGATTACTGTCCAAAATCTAAGCTAACAGTAAGCTCTTTGATTCCAGAAATGAAATGTCACGGTGTAAGAAGACATCTGGTCATACGAAACATTAATCCGGTAATCTACGAAGTTGTTCTGTAGAGCAAGGAATATAAAATGCGCAGATATAAAATCGAATAAATACATATGGTATGCGCACAAAGTAAAACACCCAGACAATAACAAATACCTTGTATTTTCCAAATCGTCTGGCTACATGTATTCCATATACATATACGGCGCTGGTGATTTTATTATCTTCCTAGCAATATTGAGTTGCGCTTAAAGAATTTTTTATTTCTCACGCGTCATTGAAAATGCCATTGCTTTTTGATCACGTCTGTCTACGTATTTGTTGATGCTCTTCTTTCCGACGAAGTTTTCCAAGAGCGTATTTTGGAAGTCACGTTTCCTAGAACTTCAAAAATGTTTTTGTAAATAGCCGAAAGTAACGTGTGTACGTGTCAACCAAGTAACAACACATTACGCCTAGAAACACCTGTACGCACATGGCACATGTTGCCAAATGTGAAACACTTACAGTACTCTACTTAGATATGGCAACGTCGGGCGACCACCTGGCAGACCGTGCCGTGGCGAGCTCAGTACCTGGCGTGTGGGAGAGTTACCTGCTACTACCTTAAACATACTATCGATGCGAGTACTGCGGGCTGCATATGCATCAGCTGATATTTATTGAGCACAAAAAACACAGTATACGAAAGCTTACCTAAAATTATGTACGTTGAGTAATAGTTAACATTTCGTAGCTGCATAGGAATAACGGTACTTCTAGGCATAAAAAGACATAAATTTTGTTAACTAGCGATATAAATTGTTGTTTTTACGAGGCAACAAAATATGATTAGCTATGTTCTAAAACGCTTAGAACTTTTTTTATTTTTTCGAAAATAGTGTACACTTAATTCTATTCCTCAATAACAACTCGCATGGTACTGTGCTAAATTACAAGTGTATAAGTTTATTTATTTATAACTTAGGTAAGTTACGAATTTAGGAAATTAACAGCCTGTGGTTAAAAAATTAACTTTTATGATAAGACTTAAGTTTCGTGTAATGAGTCTTTCATAAAACTGTGACGAAATAACCAAAATAATTCACAAAATATGCCGTGCATAGCACCCTAAACGTTTTTTGAATACGTTTTTATATTTCAAATATCTGCACACGTTTAGATGCCTGGGCAGGCAGTTACCATAAGAAGTTGATTTCTAATGGCTACTACTTTTGTGAGAGTTATTTCTTTTAGACTTAAAATGTATTAGATATCGTAAAACAGTATTCAGTTCAGTGGGGTTGTATTTTATTTTATGTAGTTTAGGTTTTAAAATTCCAAACACTATTGTTTCAATGGCATTTAATTAAGATTTACGTTATTTGTTCAAACGAATAGCCGAAACCACAAATTATTTATTAAATTACATTGAAAAAAAATTTAAAAAAAAAAATGGACGTTTGCAGAATACAATTTCTCATTTATGATTGAATGATAAGTACGAAAAAAGGAGCGAAGACGGAGATGATAATTTTATGACTAAAGACATTGTGTAGCTGTGACTTCGCGATTAGTATCTTGATGGCAAGAAAAGATGATGTAGCTGCCTGTTTACGCATGGACATCCCTGTGACGTAGCTCGGACGGGAGCGGTTTAATGAAAACATAGTGACATCGGTATGTATTTCGGCGAGAGGAAGTGGCAACGCGAAGTGACGGAATGTTCTCGCAACTGAGGCGGATGTCGGATGGGCGGAGACGAGTGAGTAGCTGTAGAGACGGGCAGTCGGCTTCCTTGAACACAGCTGACGTCACAGCACGAGGCGAGAGTGCGACCAGGAGATATCAGGTGATAGAACGTTATCAGCGTTGCCAGGAGGCGATGTAGAGTCATTCCCTAGTCACAGTGTTCCTCAGTTCGTCGACCACAGCAGGTACGAGCCATGAAGCCTCCAGCACTGCCGGTCCTTGTCTTCTGCCTCTTGGCCTTCACCAGTGTCTCCGGACAGTGTAAGTACATCTACTTACATCCACGTCTGACCAAGCAAAGCAGAGCAGAGTAAACCTTCAGTTCGCTCACAAGATGATGATGGATGTTCTGCCTGGAGGCAGGTTTAGAACCACGGAGGACGCCGGGTGATGGAAACCACGACGTCCTCCGAGGTCAACTAGGCGAGGTCATTCACTATTGTCTTACGAAGTGTGGGGAGTAGGGGACAACACAGCACCCAGTCCTGAACCCGGTTAGGCAATTGTGACCTCCCTGGCCTGGAATAGAACCCGGGACCCTTGACTCACTAGCCAATTGCTCTTAACCCCTCAGCCAAGCCGTCGGACCATAAAGAGAAATCCTTGCAATTTGCATATTTATCTGTTGCAGGCAATAAGAAGGTAAATCATACGGCCGAAACTGTCACGCGCGTGAAGAATTATACCGCCTTTTTGCTCATAGCAATAAACTGGCGCGCAATGCTTTCGTTGTAATCTTTATGTTTTTTTTTTTTTTGCTACATTTGTGGGTTGTACCCTAATGCGCTGAGTTAAAAGAATGCTTCTCTTTTACGTCATTGTTAAGCACAACTGCTGGATTTTCAAATAAGAGTTACCTATTAAAAGAAAACACTTCAAAGCATGTTCTGAAGTCTGTGTTGAGGTTCCTCAGAACGACTAAAAACTACTTTTTTCAGACTGATTAATGTACAGAAATACGTACTTGATTTGTGAGGCAGAAGCAGACACACATTAGTTTTATTTTATGCCACATTTGTAGAAATGCAATTATATAATGACCGCTTATAATTCCATAGGAAGAGAAAGATGGCTGCTACGTAACAAGTCATGACATTTTAGTGATCGTGCATAGAGACTGTTTGGCCCTTGACTCGCGTACCGGTATGGTCCCTTCGGCTTACAATTTTTATTATCTCCAGCGAACAAAAATGTGTGGCATTAGGACTTTTCTCAAGACTGACTCATCTTGATACCGTTTAAGTTAAACTGTATACGTGGAAGCAATCAGAAACTACAGCGATGGCCTCGTTAAAAATACCAATATTTCTTGTGCTACCTGCCGGTCATTATTCACGTCAGTATTATACACATTTTCATACCTTGTATCGAGTTACGCATGTATCATGTAAATATTCTCTGCTGAGCTTATTTATTTTGCTAGGCATTTATTTTGCAAGTATTTAATGACGAATTCATTATTCAGCACTAAGTAAAACTGTCTGAATTCTTGTGATTCTTTGTGCATATTGGTTCCACTCGAGTAATCATGGCACTACTTATCATTACACCTGCAACAGTAAACTCCAATTACACGTTACCCCACCATAGTGCAACACATTCTGAATAACCTTACATTAAACCACAGTCTGATATTAAACTTTTTTTTAAATCGTGGGAATACACACAGTTTTATTTTACGCCCAATAGTCTGTCTCGGCAAAACTTGATAACAGTAGGTGTCAAGCCCCAGATGATAAACGCCATTTTGTCGTCTAGGATAGTTTTATTCGTTTCACTGTCTGATACGTATTAGATAAAAAAAAGTTCACAGAATCGTAATAAACATATCGTGTTAGATTATGTTAACTTATTTCGGGGTTTCATTCGGGATACTCAATACAACTTGTTTAATGATTCTCACAGTAACTCTCGCTTACCAAAGGAAAAGTGTATATGTATAAATTTCGTGTTGAAATTATATTTTTATCGTGACTAATTTGTAAAGATTGAATTTAAGTGCGTTTTTGTTAGTACATTTTTAAAACAATACAATGAAGAAAAACGAGTAAGCACATGTTCGAAACACCCGACATGATATGCTTAGTGGAACACCGACGCATGCAAGCACACGCCAACTCTTGTTAAAATATCAGTCTTCAAGTGCCTTTATATTATACGTGATAATAAAAACGTTAAGTTTGCCTATCTTTCCTGCACTCTACTGAATAGCAATTACTACAGTTATTCTTACTGTCGTACCATTAACATACGGTAGTGGAAGTGGTTTTACATATCGAGTCTCGTCAACAACAAGGTTATTAGCGGCAGTCAAAATGACAGGAATCGGGAGAGGAATCGGACATGGTAGGTGTTAACTATCCATCATAAAAATCATCTGGAGAGATTCGGGAAACCAATTGAAATCGAAATCAGCATGACCAAAGGCGAGAATCGAACTCAAGTCTTTCCGATCGCAAATGTATCTATATATAGGTGTGTATAAGAAATTATGTGTTTTTTTTCTTCAAGAAAACACGAGGTAAAAGTTGAAAAATCTATTGCTGAACTATTACGAATAACACCGTTTCTTATGAACTCGCCACTATTGGTAACCCACATTTTGTTAAATTAAACCTGTTACTATATACCTTCAGGCCGATAGGACGGTTTTTTTCAGCTCACAAGTATTTATCATAGGCCTTCTAACGTTTGGACTTATTAAGAATAGTATATTTCAGACCACTGGCAATGTACTTTACGTCTACGTGATTATCCACTTCAGTTCAAAAATGCTCTCCCTTTCTCCAGATGCGAGGATTCCCCTGAAGAAGTGCTGTATGAACTGTACATACGATTTTGCAACAACTTGCATGTAATTCGTTACATGTTTTACCACATATTTTCGCGTAAAAACTACCGGTCCGGTGGTTGTCCTTGGGTGTAAAGTACACACACACACACACACACACACACACACACACATACACACACACACATATATATATATATATATATATATATATATGCGGAGAATTGAATCTGAACACAATCTACAGTACTATAATTGACTGTAAAACTGTGTGAATCTATGTATGTCAATGCTCGGCAGTTTGGCAGAATATGTTATTATTGCCGTATGTATGGGAGAAAGGTGACGTTAGGTAACTCCTTGCTCTACAACACGGCATATTGCAACACTTGCAAAGAGACTGTTAGCTGAGCAAGTCGTGAGTGACCCGGACCTGGGCGGTGACCACAACGTGGCAACATGATGACACCTAAACTAACAGCAGATAACATGTCTCAGTCACGTGTCAGTTGTGTCAAACATTCCTGAAAAACAATATTCTAGAATAAACTCTCAATAAGTATGACATAATATTTAAAATAAATAAAAATGTATAATTATACGTACAGTAGATAGATATGAAATATAGAAATTTTAGTTCCCAAACCTTAGAACATCACAGTTTTAAAGGAGTTTATTTCTAAATTTCTAAATATTATTTAAACAAGTTTTTGGGAGATTGGCAACATACACAACATACGTGTGTGAGAGGTAATTTAACGAATGGGCCGATGGCACTGTCGGTGATATTAGGTAACAAAATATGCGCAGCAGGGAATTATTATGTCATTGGTTGCAGGTAAATTTGCATTGCGCCTACTAAATTCACGTTGCCAATAATCATGCAATGACACGACGCGCGTGGCGTGCCTGTACAAATCCTACTGTCCTAATTGCTTAGCTCAATGGAACACGCCTGGTTTGTTAATTGTGACGAGCTTAGCCGCGTGGTCTTCCAGAGACACCACTGATATCTCTTACATCTAACAACTCACAACATCCCAACAGATAAAAGCCAAGCTATTAAATATTTAGGTACCTGGCGGGTAAAGAAGAAAATCCACCATGGCCTATCTATTTTACCAGTAATTGTGGTGTCACGATAAAAAGACAGAGGCAAAACATTTTATAAACACCAGATAGCAGTTAGCATTTGAGCGACCGTATGATTCAATTAAATTGCAGATTTGAAATTCAAAATGGACTAAGTGCGAAAAACCTACACCCGAGGAAAAGCAGAAAAACGTAGAAAACACATGCACTCAAATGTTTGATCGGAATAACATAGTTTGATAGTAAGAATAGATCATGCTGACATTGTTGGCTATCAAAACATCAAACATTCCTTCAAAATTGAACAAAACAGCGTCGGAATCCAATGTACACAGACAGGTAGTACAACTTATTTATTATTAAATATATTTTTGAATATCATTAATCACGACACATATCCCCACTTGGATATCACTAGCCACTGCACATATTCCATTTTGAATATCAATACACACGGCCCTTATTCCCTTTTGAATATAATTTTCCATGGCACTTATCCCGTCTTGCATATCACTAGACATGTTACCGATTATATTTTGATGGAAATCCTATAACAATAATGGTATTGCCTTACCTTTACTTTTGAAGATCGTAGGTATATGGCACATAAACCATTTTGATGGAATATGCGTGAAAATATGGATTCTGACACTTAGTCCCATTTGAATTTCAATTCTTCAATTGTGACATACAATTTCAGCACATACGCTGATGCCAAATCGCTTCAGGTACTGCGTGTTAACTGCATCATATTGATTTTCACCGTGTACTGGTGGTTTTTGCGGACCATCAACGTACCTTCTCTCGTGAACAGCGCTCTGCAAAGATCATTATACGTGAGAAATACGCATCTGCTACACATCGTTGTAAGTACAATTGGGTGAAACGTACCCTACAAATGATCATTTTCTGAAGGCGATATGTGTATAGCGTTGTCCATTTTAATCTCTCCACACTTGCATGTGTTCAACGAGTACTACTTACGTCATATAAAGCTATTTATGTCATGCAAAAGCTTATGGGGTCATATGGAAGCTCATGGAACTTCCGCAGCACTTCCTGCTCAATGGCTAGTGTTATCAGCGGTAAATAGATTAGGCTTACTTAGCGACAATGACACACTGCACACAAAAATATAAAATGATATATTATATTTCTTAAAAGTTATTGAGAATGAAAGCATTTCTTGGAGTCAATGTTATCTGTTATACTGTATAATCTATACCCACCCTCTTTATTGATAGCCGCAATGACTTGTTTTAGAGTGTAGTTAGAATAATCCATATTCCAAGTATTGCAATTATTCAGAAATTAGTAAAAGAATTCCTAGGAAACTGCGAGGTGTAAGCACTTTAAAAAGGTCACATTCGTTGATTAAAATATAAGGACCTATTGTTATTTATTGTTCGGAATCCAATGATTCGGCAAGACCTGTGATAATTACCAGGAATAAATTTGATAACAGTGACATGTAATGAGTTTGTAGATCGTTATTATTAACATGAGCACTATCTCAACATGACTTGTTCTATATTTAATATTCGAGTAGATACTTATAACTAACAATCGGTGTACGTCAAAATAAAATTCGTGCGGTGACCTTAAGGGTCACTTCATCCCCAAATTCATACTTAAGTTTTCAACATTTATTCGTGCATAAAAGCAGAATTTTGTCTGCCTAATTTACAAACATCCCATATATTATTATAATGTTTACAGACGAAGAAAACGCACTGTAGTTAGCTAGCTTATAGCTGGTATCACACAAAGTTTAAATCTTATACTAAGCGACTAGAACTTGCACTTTAATTGAAAAACCGACGGTTTTCTCCTACTATTTTCGTGAAGTACTTGAAGTTCATTCAGTTTTGCATTTCTGTGTTTTATTTACATAGAATGATCTTCATAATTTAGAAAATCGTATAACAGCGTGCAAAAATTAGCGGTATAGTTTTTCTTATTAAAAAAAAAAGCAGTGCTCCACAAAAAAGATTAACGATAATGTCACTATGATCTAAGAAATTGAACTTCTGACTGAAAGAAATTCACGTAAGAATTTAGACCTTTTAGATAAAAAAGTATAATATATTTACTACGCGGTATAGTTTTTCTTATTAAAAAAAAGCAGCGCTCCACAAAAAAGATTAACGATAATGTCACTATGATCTAAGAAATTGCACTTCTGACTGAAAGAAATTCACGTAAGAATTTAGACCTTTTAGATAAAAAGTATAATATATTTACTACAATGCGAAGGTCGACACAGATTTTTCTAATTTGTTGTGTACAAATTATTCCAAAAAATCTATGTTTTTTTAAATAGTATTTTTAATAGATATATGATAAATGCTATGATTTCTTTCTTTACCCTTGTAAATCAAATTACACACAAATATTTATAATTTTTAATTAAATTTTACTGGTGTAATTTTCAATTTAGAAATAAACTTCTACGTTCACCACACGGTTAACAGACACAAATACTGCTTAAATGTTACTTTCAAATATTCTTGTAATATTTAAGATATATGATAGAAATTTTACAACTTTCGTAAAATTGATTTAAATCATTAACATATCATCGAACAGTTTTTCACAAGGCTACTCCAAACAACATTTGTTAGATTTAAAACTTATCAAACTTCGTTTTACAATAAAAGTGTCTATTTTCCAGTCAAATCGTAATGTTTCTTTCAATAAATGAATATATATAAAATCACTAATAGTTGTTTAACTTCCCAAGTAGTGTGAATGTTTCAGTCTATTGTCGTATTCAAGCTAGTTCAGAGGAGTTTACTGACCAAAATTGAGCAGCAACGTTTAATATGGCTTAGCTCAATGAAATCTAGTTCTTACCTGTTTGGTGAAAAGCAAAACAATTAAATGACAACTTAAGTAGGTAAATTCGATTGAACTTAATTGGTGAAACTAACCTTTACATATACATTTTACTTAAATTTTTTTCATTTTGGTTGTATGGTAAGCTATGAATATAGCGAAATGCAAAGGGGGGATAGACAAAATACATTAGAGAGTGAAGAGTTTGGTTTCTGGCTTCATTTGTGAAAATGAGTTGTAGTTTGTTATGGCAGTGTTAACTACTCTCCTCTCAACTTGCAGCCCCTTAGTTTTAAGGCCATGCGCCACCATTTCTACTGCTGTAACGATAGTTAATTTATTACTCCTAAGCCAGTGTAGATATCGAAAAACTGTTGCACTGTTTTGTTGGACATTGTTTTACTATGCAGTCTAATTTTTAATAGACAAATAATTATATGTAGTTGACTAATGAGTTAATTTATTCGTATTTACTTAATTGCATAATGAGCTGAAACAATTGCGTATTCTGTCGTGAAAACTTAGATATAATAACATAAACTGTTCTTAATAAAACTGTGCCATAGTTTTTTGATATGTACTGTTGTTCAGGATCTAAAAAATAATTACCTTAATAGCAATAGAAATGATGGATCCCCTCCTTAATGTGGGATCAAAGTTCAAATAAATTAACTATTAATTTAGCAATTTCAATAATCGCTCTTTCTAACAAAACAGTGTTTTACGTGAGGACTGTCACGTAAGAAATTATGAAAATTACTTGGACTCTAACACTTAATGTTAAAATTCAAATCTTATAGCTTACATAAAAATATGTTATATATTTTTGAAATTGTTTCTATTGCAATATTTGTAATGAGGTTTTACACGAAACACATATTTTAAAATACATTTTTAAATCTTGCCGTTTAAGGATTAATATAAATTAACACTTATTATTGCCTATTTAAACTCTGTCGCTGCAAGTTGGCAAAGTAAATACATTAATACATTCAAATAACTGTCAACACATTACTAATGCATGCGAAAATACGGTTATAGGTGATGGTATATCGCGAAAATTTGTTATGCCAACATGTCCTTGAAAATTCTGCAGTTTATAACAACATTCAACGTAGCTGTATGCAGACCAATAACATGCAACAAATACTACAATATCAGGATCCTTATTGGCTTAGCTAAATGGGCAACAGCTCCAAGTACAAGCGAAAGCAAGCTGAACATACAATGCTCCCAGCAAACAGTCAAGATTTCTCGCGATAAACCAACATGTCTTAAGTATGGTATACTTGTTGAACATTATAACAAAATTTAGTTAATATTACTACTATTTGTTCAAACGCCTATTGTTTAAATTTTTGCACAGAATTTTGCAACCCTGTTTGGAAAAACGAGTAATGATTTTGTATTGTGCGCTTGTTGCCTACATAAACTTGAAATTGAGACGTTTACGACTTTCTGAATTGACTGGAATATATCTTTACGTGCAGAGTTGATATAATGCATAGCTGTAAGTAACGTGTTCTCGGCAGACCCTTTACGAACTCGTTCACAGTAACAATTTTGAATACGATAATTACTTCAGTTAATATCGTGCACATATTAATTGTGTTTCAGAAGTGAAGGGCTATTTTCTATACGTGGTTAACATATATTGATTATAAAACATTCAATTTTGTTTTGCGATACAAGATAAATTTCCGTTGTAGACTTTTTTAATATACTGACTTGAAAGTTAAATTCATGTAAGTTCGTAATGTCCATTCATGAGCAGGTTTTAAAATAAAAATTTAGAGAATTGAAAATTAGTATAGTGACTTGTCGTTAGTTCTGTTTGTAATATAATGAAGAAAGGATTTTGTGAGTTGTCTTCAAGATGCCTTTGCATCACTCACAGGCAATACCACATGCTAGTTAGCAGTTTTGTACCAAGTAGTACATACTATTGCGTAACAGATATTGTCAAGTGGGAACAAGGTTCAGGAAGTGCAACAATTGGAACTTGTGATAGCGTAAACTTGTCGTCGGCATTTCTCACAAGTAACGTTCTATCGCACAGAGCAAAAGGAGATTATTTTGAAATGATAATTGTAGAACATTTCTTAACAGATACATTGTTCGGCACTGCGGTGGTGAACATATTTCGTACGCGTACCCATTTTGGGGTGTCTATTTCATCATCAAGTTGCTGATCATGTTTTTTTAATAATGTTAAAATAAAAGTCACCTAAATAATAGAAACGCTTCAAAAACATATAATTACACACATGAAAAATCAAAAACAAATTATGTTTAATGAACCGATAATGGTATTCTTCCTTTGACGTGAAGTGCATTTAGGCTTCTAATAGGTTGTAATTTTTGTTAAAATTACAGATTAAGTATTGTAAATTAACCGTAACTCCCATTCATAAAAATTCCAGAATACACACTTACACCTCTAACCATTACATTTCTTTCATCTTATTTTACGGAATATATCTGTAAATTATCAACTGATGTGTTTTCAAATTCTTAAGTTGTAAATTAACATTTATTATTAAAGTATTCCTACAGCACTACTTACCTGAAATTCATGAGGAAATTGATGAACACAAAAAAGCTGCTACGCTGTAAAAAGAGAGACCGCATATTGTGCTGAATGTAGTGAATAGTTTAATCTAAATAATGGACTTATAAGAAAACTCTTTAAACACATATTTTACAAAAAAGTGTGTGCATTGAAGCGACTTTTTATGGAGTACTGTAAAGATAATCTCAGCACAATTAACACTGCATGTTTATTTTTTCTTGTATCTCAATGAAGCATATTTACTATAAAGATAGGATTTTATTTTGCCCGCATTAAAAAAAAAATACTGGAACGGTAAAAATAATCGTTGGAGCCAGAAGACGTGGAAACCGACATAGTTTGGTACACGTGCCTGTTGTTGTTGGTTGTTTGAAATATTATTTGTAATAATCAATGGGATCTAGAGTGGCTAGCTGGCTGCTGTTGTATTTGGGCCATGTTCGTAGAACGAAATTAAGAAGATGGATACAAAGTAAAGGAAAGGACTACAAGGTTAATTATATTTTCTTTTATTATTACTTGTAATACTGGCATTAGTCGATTTCTAAGAAAACACGAAAAACACAGAATATAGAAACCTTCATAGAAAATATAAACCGCTCTCGTATCAGTAAATGACAAAACTCTGTCAGAACCACTTGCTCCGTGTTCATGTGGCTTTGTTTACATTATACAAACAGGAATGAGGATAGTTTCCAAAATAGAGAGACCATGAATACACGACTCCGGCCCGGAAGATAAGTCATCAACACAAACATTTGTCTACGCAAAGATCGTCATCATCTTCCCGTGATCTTTCCCGGACAGGACATGTGTGAGTTCAGCTCGGACGTTAACTGTGATTCTGCGTTAGGCAGCAGGATGTCAAGAAACTGTAAATACTATCTTGCCACGTCGTCACGTGCTGTGGAAAACGTTGTGAAAAAATGTTGCGTTAAAAAAAGCAGTACATGTACCTATGTAGTGTTTGTTGAAATAGCGTTTAAAGACGTTCAAGTGAGGACAAATCGTAATTTTATATTTGTACGAAATACTAATCGATTTGTAGACTTTACTAGAGAGTACATTTTCCTCTCAAAGAAAACAATTTAGTGCAGTCAGTTTTCTCAAAATGGCATTTCAAAGTCAAAATTTTCATATTTTTTCTCAATACAAAACTTGAGAACCAGTAATTTTAATAAAATGAAAAATATCACATCAAAACTACATGCAGTGTCGATGGTTTGAAGCATTTAAAATCCATTATATTATACTTTTGTATCCAAACAAATGATAAAAGTAACAAAAAATTAGCAAATTTTGGATTTTTTAATACAAAACTTTTTTGTGAAGTGCTTTTACATACTTCAAGCAGTGGCTAGGTATATTAAGTTATAATAAGAATAATTTCATTTCATAATGTTCACTGGTTTTCAAGTTTTGTATGAAATAAAGTTTGCAAATTTTAGCTTTAAAATGCCGTTATGAGAAAACTGGCCACACTAAATGTTTTTATAAGAGGAAAATATACTCCCAAGTAACTCCTATAAAATTAACACTATTTCATACGAAAATAAAATTGTAATTGCTCCCCACTTGATCACAACGTAAGGACTCTTACAAGACAGATTACAAGCTACTATTACCTACTTAAGTTTCCTGCGCGTGATATATAGGATGTTCCTAAAGGTTACCGACAAATTGAAACCACGGGTCGGGGGCACCACGCCAACTCATAAAAAGATAGGAAGCTAGATCCAAAGCACCGTTTCCAAACTACGGCCAAAATACTGCAGCCAATAAGTACTGAGCACGCGGACTCTGAATCGTGCCGCGGGAAGCGTTGTTGCCAGATAGCAGATATCTACTGTGATCATAGCTGGTTAGTTAGGCAAAAGGCGCACCAAGTGAGAAGTGTCCCATAGTGGCACTGCAGACAACCGAAGCTTTAACTTGAGCTCGTAGCCTTGTGGGTACTCCTCCGGACTAGGAGTGGACCACGCTCACCACGATATCGACGATCTGGCAATAACGCTTCCCACGACACGATTCAGAGTTCGCGCGCTCACTTCCTATCGGCTGCAGTATTTTGACCGTAGTTTGGAAACGGTGCTTCGGAGACCCAAGGTTCCTATCTTTTTCTGAGTTGGCGTGGTGCCCCCGACCCGTGGTTTCAGTTTGTCGGTAACCTATAGGAACACGTGTATACATATAGGGCGAGAGAAAATTACTAAATGCTAGTATTTTCAGAGTCAGTACTAGCTGTGGAAATTCCTTAAAAATATAAAGAGTTGTCTTTAGGCACTTTGAAAATATTATTTGACAATACAAAATAAGTGTTACTTGTAGTAGTTACGGTCATGTGAGTCACTGACGGGAATACTGCACGCCAGAGAAGTGCCTCGCGCTTACAGGCGATTAGGCAAGTGGTGATCGTGCATGAGTTGACCTTAGTGACATGGCCACGATCATGTAATATAACAGCAGGTAGAACATATAAGATGAGGCAGACTTGACTCAGGAGAAGATACGACGTTTCTCGCAAACCATCAGTGAATCCGAAGATTGGTATTTTATATTCTGGTGCGCAAAATAATGCTCTAAATGAGTGCATCTCTGTGGCCAAACAATAATGGTTTGAAAGTTGGCAGAATGTGTGATCTAGGAATTTCTTTTAATTGTTTTTCTATGTTGACTTTATAAAATAACGTTTAAGTTTACTCTTCTGTACCTTAATTGTTCTACTTTCCTGCGTCTCTTTTGAATTTTCGAGAGGCCCCTCCACTGGCGTTTGAAATATGTTGCAATGAGTTTCAATTATTCCTTTATGGACAAAAATATTTAACACTCATTAAAATTTTATACCTACGAACTTGTTTATAGCATTTTAATTATGTCAGTATAGTTTAAAACTCGGAATGTTTACTGGAAAAAATTTTATGGCACCTAAAAATGGTTAAAAACTGTTATTACAGACGGCAGTATCTGGGAAATTACAAACCGGACTCGAAAAAATTAAAAATTGAAACATGAGTTTTACACCACGATGATATGGCTGCCGTTTGAAGTCACATAGTAAGAATAATAGTAGTGAATAACTTGTCATCAGTTGAGTGGCTTGCGTGAAGAATTGACACTTCATTAGGCCTATATACGTCCTACGCCTGTGAGCGGCACACTTAGAAAGTCTTAGAATTTATATCTCACGCACAAACGCAGCATTTGTAGACAACCCCCTGGCTCATTCTTGCTCACTCTCCACTTGTTTCTTCACGTCTACGAGAAGTGAAATCTACTAACGAGTACCCTCCTTTCTTATCACTTGCCCCGAGCGTGAATTTTAGCATACATGTAATTTTAATGGCCCAATAATAAAGATTACATTATGATGCGTGCGTAAAAGCACCTCTGAAATATCTGTATAGTACATTAACAAGTTGAACATTATTTTGAATAGTATCGTTCAAACACGCTTTAACTCTAAGGAAACACATAAGAAGCCAAATTTGAAAATTCAATCTTATAATCAGTTATATTCATAAATATACACTATGCTGGCACGGAGGGAAGTTTTATTTAAATATAGACTGGTATTTGCTGAAGTTCTGCACAGCGGACGTATACCTAGACATGACTTGTGTGTTTACAACTGCATACCGAGCTCAATGCGTGGATGTATGCATGTATGTAGCTGGTAGATGTATGTATGTAGAGTACATTGTGTAGTTAGTAAGAAGGCCGGCAGTTGTGGCTGAGCGGGCACTGGGAGTGGTCGGCGAGATTAAGCCTTATCTGCGCGGCCACAAAGCCTTGCAGTGTACGAGCCGGTCTTCACCCTGCCATGTCTGTCTGTCAACAAGATAAGAACATTGTCGCAACTGTAGCCGTGGTACAACCCGTCAGCTCCACTGGCCTACCTGCTCCATGTGTTCCTCCAACAACCACACTCGCCTTAACTTAGGACGACCAGTTTACTAACTGCATGCCTTTCTTCAATAATGTGAGCAACTTAGTATTCTTCCTAAGTCATGCCCACGCTATCCAATATTACAGGAAAGCAGAGAAGAATGTGATATGTTTGGAAAATAATGAAAATGAAATAGCCTATAGTAGTTTTTGATTGCTCGTCATTTTAACTGTCAATTGGATGGAGTTATGCAGAATGGAACCAATCCACAAAGTAATTTATTTTGAGATAATCACACCAAGTAGAAGAAGAAGATACGAATTATATCCTAGAAAAAGAAGATGTATTAAGTCATAATATTTTAATAAAACCAGATTTTACAAGATTTATATGGACTCAGTAGACTTTGACCTTGAATATCTCTGCTCTAGTAATTTGTGGATTGGTTCCCTTCTGCATAACTCCATCCAAATTATGGTAGGCTTATTAATACGACGTTGTGAACAAGTACGATTACAAAGATGGTAAACTAGTCAGAGGCGTAAAATCGTAATTCGACGCCTTCCAATTGATATCAATTGTGGTCGTGCTATGAATGCACGACTACTGTGGGATGGATTTTTCTGGTTTTGAATGGAAGCATATTTTTGCCTAATTTTTCAAAAGAGACACGTTTTTTTTATTATATTTGACTACACATTTGTGTGTTGCTCTCCAACCATATTAAATATGTTTAGCTAATTTACGGATGTTTGGGGACATGTCTGGTTTTGAAAGTTCACTCCTCAATTGTGGGCCAAGTTTAGCTGTAATATTGCTAAGATTACTACCGTAAGAGTACGCTGTCGGATAATTCTACACGTGACAAAACCCTAAAACTTTTGTGATAATTTAACAACAGTTTATAGTTTTATTTAGCAAATTTTTGGTATTTATGAAATTAAATAATTAAACATATCTACGTTACTGTATTCGAAAAACGTAACGACCGCTGACATATTTTGGACTTAAAGATAATTATAACGATAAGCGTACACAACACTGTTCACAAGAAACTATTTCAGGGGTTTCAAATACCAGCAAAATGAAAGTATTGATTTTAAAACTATGCTTTCCTTAAAAATATTATAAATAGGACATTTCGTATGTTAGTTTTTAGCTTTAGAATGTTTCGTTGCATACATACCACTTAAAACTAAACTACTTAAGACGTTTTAATTTATAAGTTCACTAAATAGGGTTACCTAAGCACTGTGAAACTAAAATTGCCGATTCATATACAACTTATATTAAAATGGAGATATTACGGATGAACAGCCAACTAAACAATGCCCATCTCTTACTGCATTGTGCATACAGTATCTTTACATTAGTCTTCATTCCTCATTCTACAGCTCTAGCTACTGCGCGGGTAACTGCACTGGATTTGTGCGGAGAGAAGTTGGCCGGCGATCTAGAACTTCACAAAACGAGGACAATCTCTGTACATTCTCAGGTCATAAAGTCACAAGTGATAAACAACAGGGTACTATCTGTCATCATAACCATCGTATACACATTGCCCCAGGCTTCTTGGCAAACGTGTGCTTGTTGTAAAACTGATAAAAGTATTGCCTCGAACATATGAACTTGACTAAGGAGTTTTTAGCTAATTCTATAGCGCTAAATTAATGTTTGTTAATTTCAGGGATTATTAAATCTCAAGGTTGAAATAGGGAACAAAAATAAATTTTCTTGTTTGATTTTGACGTCGGTAACACTAGACTATGTTAAAAAAAATTGTTATTTTATTCATATACATTTTTATGTATTGAAAAGTTACGAATTAAAGGTTCAAGTATTTAAAGGTCGGATACCTATCTCTCTTATGAGTGTATCTGGGCTACATATGAGCTGCAATACCTATTTGACGCTGTTCTTAAAGATTTGTCTGCCGAAATATTTTGGGTGATTTTGTGAACAGCCTGTAAAACCCTAATCCCATACTTCACATACGTAACTGCGATTTCTCCCTCAATCCATTTCAATTACTGATATGTTTGAGCAGATATTGCAGTCGACTCTAGGTGCGATATTCACAACTCACATCACGAATGCCAACTGCAATGTTAAATTAGATAAGACAGCTTAAATGTCCTGTATTTAGACTAACCTATGCATTCACCTACACATTCAGAAAACAATATTGAACCTCGATTGTACACCTAATTGCTAGGACTCATTTTATGGCTTACCGTTGGCTATCACTACCACTTTCTTAAATCATCATTCGAAACTTTTTCTACGCCTTTAAAACTCAAAATTAGACTTGACTTTAGAGCTCACAGTTAGACCAAACTATAAATCTTCATCTTAGACCTCACTCTTGGACATCAAAAATAAGCATCATTTTAAATACGTCAACCATACCTAATATAATACCGTAAGGACCAGCTATTAGACATCGTAAATATACCTCATCCACCTCACCTAATTTCTCCTGTGGTAGACAGCCGGCTTCCGTAAGAGTAGTCGGTTAGACACTGGTCTACGGTACGAGAGGTCCGTGGATCGAATCCCGGCTCAGCCATGGATGTTGTATTGTCCTTTCACCTCACTTCACCCGCATTGGCTCTTAATACCTCAACTCACCTTCTGTGGCAGAGCATAGTTTTAGGTTTTGTATTTGCTTTAGTATAAATCACACAAGATCGTTGTTATGATCGCTGTCGTTACAACGTTTCTTAGTTTGTTTCATTTCTTGACGACAAAAAGTGTTTTAATGAATTGTTTATTCAAGTGATTCAGTGATTTCTTGCAAGAAGTGCTTCATGAAAAATTTTTAAGGATATATTTTAACCATCCCTTCTAGATGGGTGAAAGCATAGATTCTGTGGTGGCTGAGGGAAAACGTATTTTCCTTCCCTACCACAAACTGTTGTGATATCTCATACATATGTTGTCAGTGACAGTACTGATTTGAATACATGTGAGATAACAGACAACGGTATACTGCAGTAAAAGATCAAAGGTGGAAAGATACACTTACAGCAGCGCTAGGAAAGAAAGTATGTACAGACGTCTAACAAGACGAGTATACCATGCTGCATGTAGTTGTAGTTCAACGAGGTAACTTGTATCAGAAGTCGGTGCCTTCGCTCATACAACGTGTGTGTTCGCTGTGACACTAAATACTTTGTGTGTATATATCTATTGTCGCGAGGTTTTAATTTTCACTGGTCACAATAATTTCGTAAGATAATTTTTATGTCAAACATAACACGCTGAAAATAGTACATTAAAATAATACACAATTAACATTCGTAATATATAATGCTTTAACAGTTTACTAATCCTACTGTGCTTACAAAATAAACGAACTACTCAAAATGTAGGTGTCGTCTTAATGCATAATGACCAAATTGGCTTCACATGTAAGTACAAAGAATTTTTAAAATAAATAATTTTAGTGAAGTGTTCCTGTTGGTTCTGCTGTAAGAGCACTATTTTCTTCGCCACATTGTTGACAGGTAAGATGCTTACATCAACTCAAGCAAGTGATAATACATTTTTTTTTGTTTCAAAATTAATACTGCAATAGTTACAGTTTCCTTTATGTTTGTTAGTAAATATTATTTTGGATAAGTACTTGTTTAAGAAGTTTGACATAATTCTGGTAACTGTGATTAATCTTATTTCTGCAACGACACAAGGACAGGCATTGCAGAAAGGACGGCCCAGGCAACGAATGCCGGTGGAACTGCACAAAACTTACGTTAAGGCGTTAGTTCGATAAAAAAATTACTAACCAAGGAAACAAATGAAACTCAACTTGCCGGTTTATATACCCATAAACTCAAAGAACAGATCATGTGATCTGGTTATAGCAGGAGAAATAGAATAATCATCGTACGAAACATCACTGGTCATTCATTGTCTGCAAGTGCACGAAGAATCTTTTAACTATCACAGGATTGTGTATAGCGTGCTTACTGCTGTTAGTGAAAGGTGTGTCAGCTTCGATGAATATGATACCACAATTTTTGAGGTCATGGTGGCCGAATAGTCAGACCATTCGCCTCCCACCAAGGTTCGATTCCCGGCGTGGTCGGTCCCCGGATTTCCGCAGGTGGGAATCCTGCCGGACAGTGTCACTGTCGGCGGGTTTTCTCGGGGATCTCCTGTTCCCTCCTTCATTCCGGTGCTGCTCCATACTCACCTCATGTCACCGCTCACCAGCGCTACAGACCTAGACGTTGAGCGCTGACCAAACCCTCACACTCACGCACAATTGATCCACGTCAACTAATACTGCTTTTGTGATTCTAATAATAAAAATGAATCAAAATTTAAGTAATTTTACATTATTAGTTGTAACTTCTAAAAGATTTTATGTTTTACTCAAGAAATTATTTGCGTATCAAGATATTAGTACTCAAACGTCTGGTTCTCTAGGTGCTTATTGTGTTAAAGGAATGAAACTATTTGCACTGGAAATTACTGGTATAACTTTTTTGTTTTCGATTTAATCTTACAATGAAATTATGACCAAAAACAATATTTTTAATTCAGCTCAAAATTAAATTAGTCAGTTGTTTGAATCTTGATCATCTTAAACAGTTTTGGTAAGAATAAATGCACTTTTATCTATTTTTACATTATATCTGTTTCTACACGATGCAGTAATATTTTTATATACAGGATGTACAGAAAGGTTGTTTACAACTTCACACATCAATAAGAGGAAATTGAAGTGACATTATAGAAATTGCACTAGAGCTCTTTCAAAAGACCAACTCTGAAAATTTTGTTCGTATGGCTGATGTTTAGTCAATTTACACAGGCACACGACATTTAACCTGTATTCAACTTCACCCACACACGACGAAGCATGCATCCATTTTCCAGTTTTGCCACTCCAGTAAACTGAAACAAACTGTTTGGGCGATTCATACACATCAAACAAAACTTTCACAGTTTTTAGATGTAAACAACATTTCGGTACATCTTGTGTTTCCATATTTTCCCTATCTCATCAACAGATATGTTTAAGGCATCTGCGAAGCAACACAATAAAACTCTTTCTTTGCCACAACGCAACATTTGTTACGTCAAAGAACAATTCTGTATAAAAGGTTGCCAAGTAGCTTAGCAAAAATATTATAAAATCACATTATTGCTGGGCTCAACTTAAGGACTAACGTTGGATTGGCACTTGTGGTAGGTGCCCTCCTTTCCTTCCCCCCCCCCCAAAAATCCTAGGAAGTATACTATGTTCGAATGTTGTTGAAAATAATATGCTGTGAATGAGTAAGAGTTTATTGAGATTTCCTTCTCTGCATGTTATAAAATGTACTGTATTTATCAGGTTATGTAGACGCCTTCCCCCTCCGTCTCCCAAACCAAAATAGTAGCTCATCCCCTAACATTTGTAAACGTGTCCATTTAGAAGTGAATATCACAGTGGTAGCCCGTTAGGTTCAGTCTTTATCAGAACTTCATTAATGTCATATTACCCCTTTACATAGCTGAGGGGCGGATAAATCGAATCATCCTGATATTTATTTTAAGTTACATACATAATCGTTATCCTGAAACGAAAATCTAATAAATATTTCTCGATAGCTCCGATAGAAATTGATAAATTTACTAAAATGAAGTTCACATTTTTCGCTCCCACAGATGAAGAATTTTCAAAAATTCCTGATATGTTATTATACAATTTTGTAAGCGTGCACTGATGCCCATCGGGTTAGAGCTATGTCAACTATTCAATAAAAATATTTTTTGATTTAAGGTACATGGTATTTGTAAAAGAATGACAGAACACTTCATTTTATTGAAGGAAAAAGTTAGTATAATCATGACTTTTTAAAAAGTATTACTTTTGCTCTAAATCAAGATTTATTTACTGGAAGCATCGTGTGTGTGTGTGTGTGTGTGTGTGTGTAGAATTTCAAAAAATCGTGAAATTACTGTTCAGTATTGTTTAGATAATTATTATTCTGAAATAAAAATCACTTTGATGACTAAAATATCAATGAGTTAGTTATGTACCAATACTTCATTAACCCTGCTACTGTGTTCGGGTCCATTTAGACCAAAAACAAATTGTATTCCTTTACCAAAGTTACAATAATGGTGGGACCACACTGTAGCTCAGTGACTTTGTCTATTTTGTTGTCTTTTGTTGGTTTCATGTGTAATATAAATTTTTTTTATATAAAAATTTGGTTAGGAATGAATAATTTCATAAATACTGTGTTTGGGTCGTTTTGGACCCTATGGTAAAATATTATTTTTAAAATGTTATTATCAGAAAAATCAGCAATACTAATTTTTTCTACAGAGCGAAAGAATAGGTCAATGGAACCCTCAAGAAATTTTATGCGTTTTTATTTTTTTCAAGCTACTCCGATTTTCGTAAAATTTAGTACTTTATGCTACTGTGTTTGGGTCCATTTGTGACCAAAATTATTATTATTATATCTTTTTTCTCTAAAACAAATTATGCTATCCCTTTGTAGCTTAGTAGAATTGTTTCTTTTGCTTTTCTCTGTAGATAAAATGTTGTTATACATTTTTGACATAATGTTGTTCGGAATGAAAATCTTTATAAAAATACTGTGTTCGGGTCGTTTTGGACCCTATAGTAAAATATATAAAAAAATGTTTATCAGAAAAATTATCAATGCTTTTTTTTACAGAGCGAAAGAATAGGTCAATGCAACCACTGAAAAAATTTATGCGTTTTTATTTTTTTCAAGTTACTCCGATTTTCGTAAATTTTAGTAGTTTCTGCTACTGTGTTTGGGTCCACTTATGACCAAAATTATTATTATTTATTTTTTCTCTAAAACAAATTATGCTATCCCTTTGTAGCTCAGTAGCATTGTCTCTTTTGCTGTTTTCTGTACATAAAATGTTGTTTTAAATTTTTGACATAATGTTGTTCGGAATGAAAATCTTTTTAAAATTACTGTGTTGGGGTCAGTTTGGAACCTAGAATAAAATATATACATAAAAAAAATTTTACTATCAGAAAAATCATCAATGCCAATTTTTTCCTACCGAGCGAAATAATAGGTCAATGCAACAATCAAGAAATTTTATGCGTTTTTATGTTTTCAAACTGCCCTAATTTTCAAGATTATCCTGCATGTATCAAATAACAATCATGAAGGTATGAGTACATTCCAGGCAGCCCTAAAATTCCAATAAGTGATACTGACTACTTGATGGGATTGAAATTCACAGGCATTCTTCTTTCGAAAGGACTTCACCACTGTTTGAAACATATTCTCCCTTTCGGGGGTAATTTCCTATCCTAAGAGAGAAAAAAAAAAAAAAGGGGGGGGGCATTCTCTTTTGGCGGGGTTTCCCTTTTCGATCAGGTTTCCCTTATCGTTGAGGCCTTTACCTTTCGATGCGGTTTCCCCTTTCTTTGGTGGTTTCCCCTTGCGTTGGGGCTTTCCCTTCCGATGGGACATCCTGTTTCTTTGTTAGTCTGGTGGAGGGAGGACGAGTTGCGGCAAGCATTCGGTGCTGTTCACGTATTCTCAGTGACATTCATACAACAGTTTTGTTATATGAAGCTCCAAATAAAATAAAATGGATTGTGTCCCTAGTAGTTCATCAGAGGTTTCAGATGAAGAAATTTTGTTTGAAATAAATGATCACATTTCTGGAATTTCCGAATCATCTTCAGAAGACGAAGACGACGAAACAACCAGCTCTTCTTTATTGTTATCCTAGGATAAGTCTATTCAGTACAGAAGTGATCCACCATTGCAACCAGGAAGACGAGCTTCAAAAGATGTGCTGAATCTTACTCCAGGACTTACCAGGTATGCTAATTCACGAATTGATGATGAACTTTCTACTTTTCAATTATTTTTCACAAAGACCAAGAAAAAATCATCCTTGAAAATTCTAATGTTGAGGGAAATCGTGTGCATGTGGATAAGTGGAAAACAATTGACTGTGTTGAACTCAGAGCTTACATTGGTTTACTTTTACTAGCTGGTGTTTTCAAGTCCTGTAATGAATCAACAGAAAGCTTATGGGATTCTCAAAAGGGTAGATCAGTTTTTAGAGTAACTATGAGTCTTCAAAGATTTTTTCAAATATCACGTGTACTGAGATTTGACGATCGCGAAACTCGTTCCTGCCGTAAGCAAAACGACAAGTTTGCAGCAATTCGTTCCTTGTGGGATATGTGGATCGAGATATTGCCAAAAATTTATAATCCCCCGTGCATTTGTCACGGTAGAAGAACAGTTGGTTTCCTTTAGAGGGAAGTGTTCTTTTCGTCAATATATGTCTAGTAAGCCAGCTAAATATGGTTTCAAATTTTGGGTTCTCTGTGACACTGAAAATAGTTATGTATGGAATATTCAGCCATACACCGGAAAGCCTCCGGATCAGCACCCTGAGAAAAATCAAGGTCTTAGAGCTGTCATGGATTTATCATTTGGTTTGAAAGGACACAACATAACGTGTGATAACTTTTTCACAACATATTTAACTGGTCAATCATTACTAAAAAGAAACGTAACTATGATAGGAACCATAAGGAAAAACATACTTTCAATTCCTCCTGAATTACTTCAGACGAAGAATAATGCAGTCAATGCATCATCCTTTGCATTTACAAATGATACCATGGTTGTGTCACACATTCCTAAAAATAATAAATGTGTTGTACTTCAGAGTACTTACCACTTAGAAAAGAAAATTGATTCAAAATATAAAAAAAAACTCCAAGTAATCCTAGATTACAATTGTACCAAGGGTGCTGTAGACACATGAGATAAAATGATTTCATGTTATACTTGCAAGAGAAAAACAAATAGATGGCCAGTTATAGTGTTCACAAATGTTCTTGACATTTCTGCAGTAAATGCATATGTTCTATTTACAAAGGTAAACCCAGATTGAAAAAAAAAAAAAAAAATAAACTCGTTCAGGAAGCGACGACTATTCATTGAAAATCTTGGCATGTCTTTTGTACGTGAACACATTCGTGGACGAGAGGTGCCCAAGACAAAAATCGGCAATAGAAATAGTGCAAGGTCATCAAAGAGAAGCAGAGGAGGAGGGAAAAACTTCGCGTAAAGCAGCTCATGAAGGATCTGCAAGCAGAAGAAGGGGTCGATGTCATTTGTGTCCACAGTCTGATAATAAATACCAAAATAAATGTGCTAGGTGTGGCAAATACACTTGTAAATCCCATTTGCATTTATTATGTGCTCAATGTATTTGCTAAATGTGACTGTAATTCCACATAAAAAAAATTGTTGTAAACTTCAGCTTAATTTACAAATATATTTGTAGTGTGTTTTATGAGGCCTAGTTGTAAAGATTAAACTTATTTATATGTGAAACATTAGTTTTATAATTTTTTTTTTGCATTCGGAACTGAAAAACAGGTATATTTTGAGAATTTCTAGAAAGTGTCATAAAACCTATTTCAAATGTCAATTACATATTATTATTTTTACAATAAGATGAAACATTTACATTTTTTGTAGCATTGTGTTATTGCCTGTTATAAGTTATCTCCATATCGGTAAGTGTCATTATTGTACTTATGCTTGTACTCGACATTGTTATAAAGTAAACTTGAATGTGCATGTTATTATATCTTTATTCATAAAAATAAAATCAATTATTTCGGTAAAGTCATTCCACAATATAAATATTATTTCTGTAATGTCATTCCACAATATAAGAAGTATTTTTCTGGTTTATTACAAAAATTATCTCACTTGGGTCAATTAGGACCCGAACACAGTGAGTGTGTGTTACATGTGAACACAGTAGCAGGGTTCATTAAAAAAACGTTCCGTTCTGTAGTTCGTGTATTGGAAACATATATTGTAACTAAAGTTGTGTAATGAAAACAACATAGAAGGCTTAACCGTCGTGTATTCAGATGGTACGCAAACGTTACTTACTTTCAGTTTGAGAGTAAGCAAGTGCTTTAAGGTTTTCTTAAGGTGCTGTCAGTTATCAGCGCGCTGTCTTAACTTTATTTTCTCTTCGTAAGAAATACAAGAAGTATGTCATACGGCAGCCAAGATACGGCTTCAGCAGCAATCTGTGTCGTGAGGCATATCTTTCGTACGTTTGTATTTCCACTTGTCTTATCTGAAAAAAGTGAAATTCACTAGAAACATCTAAAAATAAGACGTCATTGGCGATTACTGAGTGGTGCAACAAGGCTGCTCGATAATTACTGCTAACGGCAGTGATTCAAAACTTACGTTTTAATTTGTAGAAACCTACGCATTTTTATACACAGTATGAAGATTTAGATGTTCTTACAGTGAAGTATGAAACTGTGATACACTGCTGATGGCTAGAATCCACAATTTATAAAAAAAATGGCAGAAACTTTTGCGGGTGCAAGCACAACTTGCATCTAAGAAAAAAATTGTAGAGAAAACTATTTTAACTGAAGTAAATACAGGTCGCAAGTGCGTTGTTAATAAATGATTGAGATGAGGGCTATTTGAGTCGTACCAAATACTTAAATATCACAGTTACAATATAGCTTTGAAAACATCGTAACTTAACCGCAAAATACCATTTCTTAGAAACCATGGCACACAATAAATCTGGTATTTACTGAAGAAACCCACTTAGAAGTAGATAATGTACTGTACAGTTAGTTTTTTATGAGGTTAAAATGGAAACACGTATTTTAAACACAGATTCGCTTACTTGTTACCTTTTACTTTAGTTCAACCCATAGAGGTAATATATAGTAGAGGGAACATGACGTCATAAATGTGTGTCCAACATGGTCTCGAGAGTTTGGTGTCGTTTATTTATGTTTTCTCGGCATTAAAATGCAGTCGTGTTGTTTGAAACTCATGACGTACATTCCAGAATATATATTTAGTCATGTGGTGTCACCAAGATCTCGGTTCAAAACCTTATAGTAAGTTTGTAGCTAATATTTACATTTTACTAAAAACAGCTAGGTTAAGGAAAACAGTAATGTGGCAAACATTGTTTACATTTGCCGTTCTGAAATTTCTAGGCAAGTATATTATGCGATAATATGGTAGTATACTCTCCTTAGTTCATAAATTCATAAGGTACCAAAATAACCCTACATAGTTGTGATAACTAAGCAATATTATCTTTGCTCTCAATGTTATTTCAAATTTCCCGCGCATATTTCACTAAAGTCACGTGACACATGTTGAACACGCAATTTCGTACGCAGCTGTATAGAGGATACTCCCTCTACCCTATATTTACTTTAAGGTTCAACTCCACTCTTATAATTACTATATTTACACGATTTAATATAGAAAATGGTTACGACTTATCGTATATATTATGTTTGCACTGGAGTTGGTACATTATACATTGCCGCATTCTCTTATTAAGGGATCTCCCTACTTAGCTTCAAGCACGTTGCAGCTAATTACGACGATTCTTTTTCTGACGAAACTATTTAACACTCATTGTTTGTATGTCTGCGAAAATAACGCACACTTCGAACTATGTCTCTATAGTTTTAAATATTCGTCACGTTTACTATGTCGCTATAGTTTCAAAAACTCGACACGTTTATCAGAAACGTTATTTTCGTGCTCCTTAAAATGGGCAAAAATGGTTTTGTCAGGATGGCGTACTTGTAAAAATGACTACCGGATTCGAAAACTGCAATAATAGAAACAAGTGTTAGACTCTGAACTATGCTGGCAACAAATAAAACAATGTGGCCACCGCTTGAAGTCCCATACGAAAAAGGATAAAAGTAAAGTACTGCACGCCAGCTGAGTGGCTTGCGCGGAGAGGCGATAATACATTACATACATCAGTCAACGGCAACCTTACCGTTCCTGCCTCACACACACACACAGTCAATCTAGGGAGACCCCTTAAGGCGGCCGCCTACCCACGCTTCAAATGCGTTGCAGTGTGTTCGTAAACAGGATTTTTCTACGATAAATTTTCACGTGGGCCCGTTGTGCCAACGTACGAAAAGAAAACACACTTCAGAAAATGTCGGAACATCATGTTTAAGACGCCACGCACATTAAAAACACTGTTTCTAAGCCCTCAAACATGGCTAAAAACGGCCCTTTCAGACTTCCGTACTTCAAAATGTACTAAGCGGATGTATGTGAAACTCAGATTGCGACATGCACTGACCTTAGTTGCAGACTTTCCACCAATAAAATTATATGGTCACCGCTTATCGTCCCATAGTAAAAACCGTTCGACGGGAGCATTGCACGCTAGTTCAGCGCTTGGCTCGTTGAGGTGACGTGGTATTTGATGGGCGCTTCAAGGTCGATCTAATTTCTCCGTCGCTTTAGAGTCTCTCACGTGCAGATAGACGGCGGCCTTAAGGCTTTGCCACGGCCAGCTAACCAGCCGGAGGATAAAATATCTGACTAGTGATAACAAGATGTTCGTTCAGCTTTTCCAGCTAAACAGGAGAGTACATTTAATTCAGAGAACTAATGATGGTACAACCGGTTCTTAGTAAACGAGGCTACCTCAATTCAACTGACGGTAACTCACATATGTGATACAGAATCACGCTCAAGAACACAATGTGGAATTATGAGCGAGCCAGAGTTCGGTAATGGTTTAAGAGATTTCTACGGATGTTGCAGAGCTGCATCACAGGAGATAAACAAACTGTACCTGCAACCTTGTTTGACGCCAATCAAATAAGCGTGTTTAAATGTCTCAACGTTAAAAAATATTGAAGACAGCTTACATTACTTCAATGTAATGTTCAAGCAAAATACGTTAGTTTTGTTAGAAAGAATTTAAGCTATTATAGTGTCACTGAAAAGGTCTGAAACCATACTTTTATGCTGAGATAATGTACTGGCTCTTAGTTTGTATTTCAGTTCGTGCAGAACAGTTTAAAATACAACTAAAAATCAACCGTCCGACAAATAGTACGAGTGGTTTTTACATCCAGTGCAAATGGTACAAATATTTTTGTTGTAAGCTCCACATTTATAATTGTATGGTAACGTTATAATACGTTTTAGTGTAAATATTAAGTTATGATATGCTGATTACTAAAACGGTTGTTTGTTACTAATTGTTGATGGTAAGAGTGATCGATAATGCGTGACATAATAGTGCATATATATGCATGCAGGTTGTTGTGAGGAGTCCGTGTTGTCTTATTGTTACAGATCGTATGTGTGTGGACAAGTACCAGGGTGGACGAGACTGCCTTGTGCTCAACTCAGGAGATTCCAGTGTACGATGTGTTGAAGTGTCAGATAGGTGAGTGCACTACACTATGTTACCTCCACTTTGTATTCCTTACTTCAACCCCCTACATTACTGTTCCATTAAGTTCTACAATGCTGTATCTGCACGTGTTATGTTAGTTAGGGATTAGTCAAAACCCGTTAGGGGGATTAGACCAAAACCAGATAGGCGATTAGAGAAACCAGTCATGGATACCAACTGAGCTTGTCTGGGATTCATTAGACTAATACATAGCATCGAGACCAAAACCTACCATAACTCGTGCAGAGATGTAAGATCTCCTTACGGCAGTGTGGTGACTTACCATCTCACGAATCATCTCTCCAAGTCCATGCCACGCCGGTGTGCAGCAGTAATGATCGTTGATGGAGACGATACACATTACTAGAGTACTGTTACTGTAGTGTTAGTGTTTTTTGTGCTGTTCTAATTTCATATCGCGTCTCTTGCCAACAACGAACATATCCTTCTGGATCTTACAGCATGCGTACTTGTGGCTAATCTCTGAATTGAATTAAATAATGAGTTCTGGAATCTTGTCTAATCTTCTTATTATATATGCCCAATACCTTTATTAATTATAGCCTATCTCCGATTAATTTAACCAGCTAAGCTGTTATGTACTTGCAGTATTACTTGTATATATTTCACGTATTCAAACACCTTAACTGCTATACGTAATATTTTATTGTAGGGACTATTAATATTTGTAAATAGTTACAACTGAATTAAAACTCACCAGTAAGGTCAATAAATACAGCCCTAATAATTTTGTTGCTATAGTTTCCCGCTACTGTCCATATATAGTCTATCTGATTCCCTTAGTCGAATTCCAAATATCTGATATAATTCTGTCTGCATACTCCTACAATCTCCCTTTCCCCCCCACAAAATTACTACCATTCCCTTCAGTAAAATTTCTCACCTAACTTTTCTTGACCTCATACCTTCTCATTTATCACTCAATCACATATTTTGACCTTGCATTCTCACTACCTGTAATTACCGCCTTGCATAGTTAACTTTATTCTGTTTTCGTCAGACTCATGTCCTAATCTTGCCTTTCTTCTTTCATATTCCACCTTGCCCAGTCTTTAAACAGAAAATTTAATTACCAGAAGAATTTATTTATAAAATATGTGTTCGTATACTATGCAAATTTATAATAATTGTAATAATTGCGTACTGTGAAGCGCACTTTTACCAACATTTTCGCACGTAAATAAACTATTTCGTCGTTATGCATGTACATCTCTCTTGTCTTGTAGTCTTTTCATTGTAAGCAAAGGAATTTTTAAGATCAAGAGAATTTGTTTTTCGCTTTTTATTATTGTGAAAACTTTAATTAACTATAACACATACGTTGAACAGTTAACCGCTCTAAAATGTTCTCAACAAAGCCGCGATAAAAATAATTAATTAATTTTTAAAGGCTTTCGGCAGGTCCAAAACTGCTATTTTTTATCGTGCGTAGTCGACCAAGTGTCACATTCATAACTTCCTGTAGTTCATCTTGGCCAGGTGGTAATGTGGCATCTTGCGTGGATCAAGTTTTGGTCACGACCCAAAGATAATCACAATTTTCAAATATTATACACACCATAGGCCAGTCTTTTAGGTTTATAAAATACTTTAGAAACGTTAAGTACATCTGCTAGCAGTAAATCTTGATACTTTTTCCCGATACTGTTTTCCAGGCCACATTCCACTACACATCAATTTGCGTACTAATGCTTCTATGACCTGAAACGTCATTCTCAAGAGACTGCAGGAGACTAATAGGAACACACGTTAAGAGAAGTCCTCGTGATACACTTATTTATCAGCTGGTAGCCAATGAAGAGGCGAGGCTAATGTGTGCGTCAACTATAGTGTCGTGGTTATGCGCAGAACATTATATTAGCTCGCAGTGTGTATAATATTTTTCTATGGGACTTCTAGACGTTAAGACAAACGAAGACTTTTCTGTTCCTTTTTTTCGATTCGGGCTGATATTTGTCTACAAACAACGGTCTGAACAAGCAGTTTTTTGTAGCTATTTTAAGGGACTGAAATTGTTTTTATTAATCGTGTTGTATTTTAAAAAATTTGCATTGCTAGATGTGTACTAATTTAATAGATAAATATGCTGGGAATAAATGAAACAGTTTTCCGTAAAAGAGACAACACGTGGTACGCAACATCACCGTTTTTTGCGCTAGGCGAGAACTTCTTTGAAATGAAACCTAACGAAGTTTGTTACGCAAGTTAAGTGTACAGTCCGGTACGCAGTATCGGCAGTTAAGAGAAAGCTAGCAAGTCGCACAGAGATCAGCACAAGTCTTTACGACAAACATTTACCTTCTCTTAGTAGTCCACAGTTCAGTCACTGTTTATCCACCGTGACGTTATATTTCTTAGCCCGCAAAGTCCTCTACAAACAAGAGAGTGTCATATCTAATCTCGTAAGTCTTGAACTCGTCACTTACCTCTGCTTTCAAGGATACTTTTATACTTGTATAATTAATACCTTGTGGTGAGTAGCTGCAGGACAACTGGTATTTTCCTCCCAACCGTTCATGTTAGCTCTTAGTATGTACAGTAAACACGTGTATTGAAGGGTCCCGCCTACTTGAGGTTTTTATCTCGATAGTAAACCTCGGTGTACATGGTTAATAAGCTTGATTATTTCCCACTCACTAATTTCATAACTTCTATTAAGAAGACACACAATTGATGTGTAATTATTCCCGTTGACCGTTCACCTGAACATAACTATAACAGATGTCTCTCTATTTTTATGGATCATTAACTGAGATTAAAATATGATGCGTGCTTAATAGTCAACTACAAAAATTCTGCATATAAATTTATCAGCATGACTCTGAATAAGGACAATTTAGTAAGTTTTTACTTTTTCAAGATACACTAAAGAGACAGAAATAATGATTATGGAATCGTGTGGTCTAGCTTGTAAGGATTATTTAATTTTATTTATGGGAAAATACCATACAAGGGTTTACGAAAAGTAACCTGTTAGTAAGGTCAGGTCCACTCGGTCACGCCACCAGGTATCCTGGATCGCCAGAATTCCGTCAAATTTTAACTTTTCTCGTAGAAACAATTCTGCTTTTTTAAATTCAAATATTCCAAAATGTGCTATGTATGTGTGAAATATTTCATTGAATGCGACGGTACCGGAATTGATTTTCAAGCGTTGGTATTGGAAAGAGTCAGCCCGCAGTTGATCGAGTGGACGATAGAGTTAGCTTTGTTTACTTCCAGGACGCAATCTAGCTTCACTAGGCTCAGTTCTCAAACGACCCGAGTAATAATTTTGCTCTATCGAAGCAGAGTGCATCTTCGTAAACGCCTATAGGCACTTGGAGTGTTGTTTTGGTATATTAGTTGTTCCTGTGTAGGGTGTGCGGTGAACCAGGCCAACAGGCCACACATATAAAGCGTAGCAGATCACTTCGCAGCTCGCTTAAGGCTTGTCTCAGTAGCAATGTGGTTATTTCAGTGGCGTATCGTGGTAGTGTTACAGGTAGAGGCACGAATATTTCGCGTATTGATTCTAGGTCAGGTTGAACGTCAAGAAGGTATACTTCGCTGGCATCACTGTGACTGGACGACAGTGGTTTTGAAACACACTTATCGACTGCAAACCAGTAACTAATAAGGAAATAACATATGATGAAATCACGCGGTACCTGCTTGTACGGTTATAAGCCAATAATATTCTACTGTGGCCAGTGCGTGTATAGGACTGAGAAGTTTAAGTTACTGACATATCAATACGCGAAATACTCGTGCCTCTAGTTACAGGTCATGCGGTGCTAAGCAGTGACTATACACAACTCTGAGTTGTCTGCGGACCCATTAGACTGATGAGGTACGTAGAGTTTCGAGCCATGTAGCGTACAAGAGGCAAGGAATATATTGTCCAGTAATACGCCTCGGTCTACATAACACACGTTTATTAGATATCACAGGTAGGCACATTGAGTCCACGAGATCAAAGGTATAGTCGGAGCTTATATTGCATGCCTTGGAACACGACCACCATACGCCACTGGGTTATTTGTTCCTGTTTCGGGTGTCAACTATCTACAAGACTGTAGGCCCTTTAAACGACATGATATACAAAACTCGTACACTGTGCCGATATCGAACTAAATATCATGGGGAGATATGTCCTATTTATAGGCACAAGGTCCCGTACCTTGTGCGGAACGAAGGATTCTATTGTTTGTAATGGGCTGGTCATGTGACCAACTGTTTATCTGTTGTGGAGATGGGCGTAATTATTGTTAAGTGTTGGTGATAGATAAGCAAACGCTATAAGCCATCATTTTAAATCTACACGTTTTTGACGGTAAATATGAAACAAACTGCAGAAAACCGGCTATTAACCAATTTTATGAGCAAACACATAGCCAGAATAGTGCATTTGTAAAGTGTAATCTCTTGCGCCGCAATTGAGTGTACAAGATTTCGGCATTAACAAATTTTCTTAGATAAAACTTTATTCAAGGGAAATTTTTGTTTAGAAAGTTGGTTAAGTCTATTATCTAAGGTCTCTGTTTTTTATGTTTCAAATTGTCATAGAAAAACCCACAAGTTTAAACTGATGTTTTAAGCGTTGAATTAGGTGCCTTGCTCTTTTATACTGTACTAGCAGTCGCCCGCGGCTTTGCTCGCGAGTATTATTCGTAACTGATAATATTTACTTTAATTGAAAAACCTCTTTGTACACAAGATTGGTACTTCAGTCATCAAGTGTTAGAATGTCCAAGAGGCTAGTTGAACTAATTCTGCAGAAGGATAAGTAACTATAGCTGTCCACGCGAAAAGCAGTCTTAAGTTTGTCAGTGCCACTAACATCGACTTCGCCTGGGCCTTATTTAAAAAACTGCCAATTTGATGTTCTGGGGTAGTTACAGACATCTAAGGTAAGTGGTTAATCGAATGAGAAACATCTGTTTACCCTGTGCACAACCATTGGTGACGGTGCCCTCATTTATATATTGTCAAAATATTCACTTTAACTTTATTGACATTACAAAGTTTCAGAGGGTAAAGGTTTCGCGGAAACGTATTTGGTGCCCCAAACCTGAGATTAGTGAGATGATATATCGTCGGTTTACTGCCAAAAGTGACAAAGTCAAAATGAGATAAAATTATAAAAATGCTAGGAATATGTATATGTTGTTCACGAA